>UELV01150800.1:0-22861 GCA_900490015.1 Megastigmus stigmatizans
TCTCTCTCTCTCTCTCTCTCTCTCTGGCACACTCGACGCCGGAAGAGTGCACTCGAATTAGTCTACTCGTAAGGTCGTCGAAGATCGTTGGCTATACACTCTCTCACACACAGACGCACACACGAAACACACTTCCATATATCCGCGTGTACACACTCTAACTCTCTTTTCTTTATTTTCCTTGGAACGTGTATACGAGTGCAATAGGACTATATACGAGACTCGAGCGTCAACTTTTATATATCGAGTAACATTAAGAGGGTACTTTACAGGGCACATCTTCTTTGAAGGTGCGCAATATATATAGTGTGTTATACAGTCTTTTTCGTTTCACGTCTAGTCGCTCTCTCTTATACATACATACCGGGTGAATCCGCAAAAAAAGAGTGTGATTCACAGCCGCCTGAGCGTTATGCTGATTTATAAGGGACACTTTGATGTGAAACTTTTATGAAAAAAAAAAAACGAGCAAAGGAAAGAAAAAGGGAAGTTGATTGCTTTAACGGTAAAAAAGGTAATTAGGTTTTCGCCACAGTTTTGCCGACTCGAGCGCATCACGCACCGCGATGATTTTTCGTCTTTTTTCTCTATGCGGATATATAATAGGAAACGGCGGCAGTTGGTCGGCGAAGATTTAATTGTGAGAAGCGTAAATTTATAATATTCGGCTCTTTTTATAGATTGAGCATAGAACTGGCGAGAAAATTGAGTCTATATAGGAAACTCCTATTTTTCATCCGAGCGACCTCATTTCGGTAAATTGAAACAAATTAGTTTTCCAAAGTTACATGGAATATAAATTCAGTCTCTTAATTCGGTTATAATCGAGCTTGTAAAGGGAGCGAATTTTATCGTTAATAATATGGTTTATTAAGAAATACTGGACATTATTATTTTGTCATGAATTTCTGTTCTTTAAGAATATCGAGAGATGGATTAATGAAGTTGTGACGAATAATTTAAGTATACCTGTCATATAATTTCAGCGAAGTGAACGAAGAATTTACTTATAAATGCGCCCAAGTCAAGAAATAGATTCAAATAAGTCTTGTTACTTGCAATGTCCTTAAATACCGTAAACATCGATAAATTCTATTGTAGACTATAAAACGTCATTTCATTTTTCTCAGAAATATACAATTTTCTTCGCAGCACATTAATAACACATTTTTCTCGAAGATCTTCTTAAATATCGCATACATAAAAGAAATAAACTTTAAACTATGATCAACGTTACGCTGATTTTATTCAACCCCATAGATATTCAACGAATCTAAAAAAAAAAAGAGGAAAAAAATTAAACTCAAGCCAATTCTCTGTACAGCGACAAAAATACATTTTACCTTCTCTTTACACTGTACATTTATCTGGCTCTTATCCTACTTCTCCTGACTTGAGATCGCGATTATCCACGTAACGCGTGTTTCCGTAAAAAGAACACACACTCACACGTACACTCACTGAGCCATAGCCCGAGTTTATCAAGAAAGTATTAGGTGAGTCAATAAAGTGCGCGCGGCCGTGTCGGTTAACAGTCGTACTCAAACGTGTAAAACTGTTTATTTTTACTTTGGCCCCGCTTCGTTTTTTTTTTTTTTAACAAAACGGAAAGTACCGCCGTATGCTTCGGACATTGAATGCACCCTTGTGCCCACTTACGCGCGTATACGCGTTACGCTTCGAGTATAAAAATTTCATTATATATATACACTCGCAGACTGCCACCACCTCCGCGACTTCTCCGCCGCGCGTGATTATTTTTCTTTCGAGTGCCTTGCCAACAGAGCTCATATATGCTTAGTCTCTTGTATAATAAAAGAGACTGTTTAGAGCCAAACATTGGGTATAAGCTATAGTGGCCGTTGAAAGGGCTCATAATTCTGACGTGTACATTGGACACTATACTTTCATGGTCTTGATGTGTATAATATATAAGTGTAGCTTTTGTGCTGGTTAATGGATGACGATTATTTACGACTGATATTATTATTTCATTATGCGTGGCACAATGGAACGGCAGCTATTGATTAAAACATCGACCTTTTTCGGACGCTTCATTAACTGTTGCAATCTTATACTTTGTATAACACGTTTTCGTGAAAACATTTTTCTCGCTCTTGAAAACCGTAGCCTCGGCGAGTTGAAAATATAAGGCAATAAATTAAACCGACTGCGCGGGAATTCCAAAGTTAAACGGGAGATTAGATTAAAGATAACGCGAAACTACAGCTTTATATTTCCGAGTTCTTTCCCTTTCGGCTCCAATTAGCTTCGCCACGAGAAGTGAATGCACACGTACGATACACACACATGCACACATGACCCGTCGTCGTGGCAAAAAAAATGTTGTCACCGCCCCGAGATATATGTATATATAATATATGAGGAAGGAAACATGGCAGCGTCCACAGGCATTTGTCTGCGCATTCAATCTAAAACTCCCCAAAAAGAGGAACACGACGAGTTCGTTGACCGAGTCGTGCGCCGAGAGCCGGCGTCAGTCCGGGGATCTCGACAACGAAGACGATTGCTCGGGTCACTGCCGTCGTCGTCGTGTGCAGCGCGTGAAAACGACTGGAACCGAGAGAGAGAGAGAGAGAGAGAGAGAGAGAGAGAGAGAGACGAGCGCATAAAGCCGATGAGTATATAACAAGAGGTTTTCGCGCGGTAACTGCGTATATACACGCTCGGTTTATTTTGGGCTGAGAGAGAGGGAGGAAGAGAGAGAGTCGAGGCAAAGGATGCTCGTAAATCGCTGCGAGAGTCGGGACTCCCGGAAGACCGAATGCCATCGGCAACCTTGCCCTTCTCTCTTGAATGCTTGTTGTCCGTGTCGCCCGGCGACGCGCATCGTCGATTATCTACGCCCACGAGGGGGATGCTATATGACTCATGTTCTGACTCTTCCCTTTTTTTCTCTCTCTCCTCTCTCGCTATAGACACACTTGCATTCCTCAGAGGGGAGAAATATTTGGCTGTTCTTTTATGTATAAGTATGGGGGGGGGGCTCTGAGGTTTTTTTCTCCATGAATTTTCGATCTCTTTTTTCCTTACGGGCATCGCGTGTATACGCAAACATATATATATGTATATATTGGGTTCGACTTTTTTCAGAGTACTCCGAAATATTGGATTTCAGTGATTCCGAAATCGAGCTTTTTCTATTTATATAGAAGTAAGGGAAACTCAGCGTTACTCTACTGAAACTTTTAAGCGTTTAGTTAGAGAAAAATGGAACTGTGTCGCCTCGCTAATCGCCGTCTGGATTTTTTTATGTCAAAGAGTCGTTGTACGACTAAACCTGAAAAATGCTTGTCATTAGTCACATATTTGCGAAGTTATACATGAAATCATTATGGTCCACAAAGGGGTGTGGATACGAAACTTTTACTTTTCCGCAGCCGCGAGTCTTTTTCTGGCTTTGCAATTTTTTTTGTACGATTTCCAGTATACACGTACAATATTGGTAAAGTTTGCCACATATCTCCCAATTTATTTTGAATATGCGATCGAATCTCATACATTGATATGCAGACAAAAATTGAACGCCCAACAACAAAAGAAGTATGCTGTGCTTTCTATAGAATTTTTCAAACTTGTCCAACTGTAATATTATAAATAGTAAGAGAGATGTAAAACGTTCCAAGTTAAATTCCAAGTGAAACTTCAAGTTGACGCACGTACAAATTGTAGGTACTTTATAGAACATCATTTTCTAAGAATTTAATAAGTTATACGTTAAACAACGGAATATGAAGTGTTCTTATAAGATTATTATTTCAAATACAAAATATAGTAGAGAAAAAAAGGCTTAATACTATTTTAATATTTAAAATCATTTCCTGAGTTCATACAAGAAAATATCGAGTACAGACGCATACAAAATTTAATTACTTAAAACAGTACATATAGGTCAGTGAAGTTCGAAAAATACATTATTTTAATTCCACGGATTATTCAGCACCGACGTGCACTGGACTTTTACAGATTTTCCTGTGAGCTACAACACATTTTTTGTTAAGTGTACCTATATACAAGGTGAAGAAAATTCTACGAAAATTAAGTTAAATATATTAAATATGACAGTAAAAAAAGTAATTTTTCTTATTTTGGGAGTCTGTTCATCCATTACTACAGAACATTGTAATTTTTATAGAACTTTTTTCTCCGTGTAAATCTAAAGCCTTTGCATTCGACAGGCATTACAAAATAGATAAATTCTTTGATGCCACCTAATTCTTAAAACGAATTACTGTAATAAAAAGGACGTACGGCCGTTAATTAAGGCAGCAGAACAGTATTTTATTACGCGTGTCCAAAATTAAAGTAAAAATATTTTAGAGTGCTGCAGTTGTTAATCATATCTTTTTGGATGGCAACTCTTCAGCTTTTAAGTGTTAATTAACATACTGCATGTGACTCGCATTCATTTTTTCACGTAATGGCTTTCCCAAATTACATTTTATAGAAAAAACGTACGCTGATACATCAATTGAAATAATGTACTTTATTTAGACCATCGATTATACGCACTGAACACTTACAAATATATACAATAGCATGATATCGGAACGAATAATTTCAATGGATCAATTTCGATAATCGAGACATGTGAATTTTGCATATTTAAAAACATTCCCCATATCAAATTAGCGATTTATTATCAAAACACGTCAATTGCACAGCTTTAAACTTCTGGATCGTGTATGCGCATTCAAAAAAAATAACATTTTGCAACTGTCACAACATTTACGTAATCTCCAGCCCAAGGACTTTAATATCGCCATAAATAAAGCGCATGTATAATTACAGAATCGCGTACTCGATCCTCGGGGGCAGCGCAGTGTTATTAACAATGAACGAAACAAGCGCAGCAAAAATGCCAGAGCCGCGCGGCCATCAGGATTCGTAACGACGCATCGGTGTATACACAGCGCGCGAGATAAAAAGAGAAAATCTTGACTTTATTTTCGTCGATTGGAAAGTTCATCAATGAGCTCGGGTGCACACATAGGAAAAACTCAGGATTATCTTGCTCTAACAGCTCTCTTATACCCTCTCTGCCTCTGCCTTTCTCGTACACGTGCAGCACATACACACACACACACAGCCAAACACTCGCTCACACAGACTTCCATTAAGCGCATCGATACGAACACGTCCGTTAAACAAGCTTCTACCTCGACGTAATCTTATCGTAGTACGCGTTCGTGTACTCAATCGAACGCACACACCAACGCTTGCCCAACGCATATCTCCATTGTATTCCCATGTTCATTCGCATGCGCACACGTATGTCTATATGTATATATATTGAAACAGACACTGAGTAAGAACGGCATATAGACGCTCTCGTGCTCGTCCAGGTGTGTATTTTTCAACCTACGAAAATACGCGATTTCAAATCTCTCTCTCTCTCTCCGGCTCTATAGGATATATATGTAGGTATATATATGGATGTATATTCGAGTTTCCTCTCAACGCATTTTGAGATTGTTCCGTAGTTGTACACATCTAGAGCTGCACTCTCCCCTATACATTCACTAACACAAATACATCCTAGTGATATATATATGCAGGGTTAGGCACTTATACCGTGAGCGATGGCTATAGAGAGAGAGAGAGAGAGTAGAGGGGAATAAGCAGAAATCGTGTGTGCATGGATGTGAGAGGGTGCCCTTGTTCATGGAAGCCAATGGAATGAAATGGATTCCCAAGCTGTGAGTCATCCTGTGCCTTTCCCGCTTTTTCTCCTTCCTCTCTCTTTCTCCTTTCCTGTATATATATAATATCGTCGTATGTATACGCAGCATAGAACACAGCAGCGCACGCAGCTTTGCCGATTTCTGCCCAGATTTTTCCTTATACTCTGCCGTTCAATTCGGCGTTTTGCAACTTTCATTAGACTTGTTTTGATCGTACAGTCGTGGAAGAAAATCGAATTATTTATACTCAAGAGAGGTGATTCCATTGTTTTGCAGGTAATTTGTTTACTTTGCATTGTTGATTTAACGAAGTTTGTGGTTTCAAGACTGTGCACGGATTTTCTCGTAATTAATTTGTTTATAAGAGGATTGTGATTTTAATAAAAAAAATACCTCTAAATGCTGGTCAAAAGGCAAACTAACCAAGTAAAACTTTAATTTATTAAGCACTTTATCAGCTTTTATACCACTCTGCATTCTATTATTCAGTTTACTGTTGCGACGACTATGACATAACAACTGTAGGCAACACGTTTCTGAACTGAAATGCAAATTATAAATTATTTAAGAACAACCCTATACTAACAGGACATACTGTATAGATATGATTATAAATACTATACTCACTGTTTCATTTTTGAAATCCGCAGTTACCTCGCTTTTTCGTGAATTCTTGTGTTCATTCATTTACCAAATATGAACGAAGTATTATATTCCATATGCTTGGGTACATTTTAATTTCTGGCACTGCATAAAAGCTTGTTTTATTCATTAAGCAAGCGCATACATGCTTTTGTTAATAGATTCAAATTTGAGTTTCGAAATTGCTTACAATATGACATTATTGTCCTTTTTATCATAAAAATACCGAAAAAATCAGGCCAAAATCCTCTTAGCTTTATGAATGATAACTTATATCAGATTTTTTCGAATCTTTTATGTACGTGTAAAATATGCAAATATACCACTCTCCCTCTCTTGTCTTTTATTAAAATTTTAAATATAAACACACATTTTTTCAATAAACGTACCTCCACGTGCATCCCCTTTATAAATTATTATACGATAGAAAGGATATTTAACTTTTGAATACTTGTAAGTGCATTTGAGTTTTCTTAAACTAAAAATCAAATTGTTTTTGAGGTGTAAAACAGGGCTTATGTGGACTCATCTTTTATAAAAGTTACTGCCTGTTAAAGTTCCTTTGTGACGTCACTCCATTAACCTTCTTCAAAAGATGCCGCGACAAGGCAGTGGCGTCACAAAAAAAATTTTAGGGCGCTACATTTTCTTCAATTTTAAGAACATCATAAAAATTCCGAAACTTTACAAAAAAAAACACATTATGATCCTTCACAATATGCATTTTGTTGGACGTTACTGGTTGCGCATGAAATAAAAATCGAGCCGCAGATTTACAATAAAAATAGCACACTTTATATTGGGCATAAAAAGAAAAGATACTACACTGAGTAGGTATGCGGTTATGTAAGTGACAGCAGTGCGTACGACATTTATCGGGGATTAAAACTGTCTCGTGAAACGGAGATAAAAACAATTATAAATATCCGTACATAATTTTGAAGGATATAGCTTCACAATGAAGTTTTTTTAGATTCCCTTTCGAAAGCATTGTTTTGTAATAATTTAATGAAAATAGTGAGCTTCCCTGCTTAAGCGGTTTCACTCATCAAACTATTAATTAAATATCAACATTCTTTCGCGCGTGTAATATTTCAAATAGTGTAAAATAATTAACGGCTCAAAAAGTGTTGCGTAACAGACAGAGTTGCGATAAGCATTTACGCCGTATTTCCTACCTGTACCGCAATGAAAATAATATACAAAGAGTCAAATTAACGAATGGCTGCGTACAGAGAACTTTAAAATTACCTTTTTTTCCTCCGAATTTTTGTGTTCAAACGAACAGTGCGCGTATATATGGAGAAAAATTTAAAAAAGCGAATGTTCTTGGTATGGAACAGCGGTAGTCCTCATGCCGTGTAGGATAGCCGTTCTCTCTTTTCTGAGCACGCCTGCGTAGGGCTGACCGTTTTCTCTATACAGCATGGTAAACTCACAATAGGGGAAGCAAAAGTTTTTCCCCGTAAAGAATTTTGTTTTGATCAACTTTTCTCAGGATCATGCAATTTCATCTTTCAAGCCGTCAAAGGCTTTTGATATTTGAACTAATGGGTCACAATACTCTCACGATTATTAAACCTTTGTTTCAATATTACTATTTGTCAAAGCGTTTCTGAATGCAAATTATCTGTATTGTTATGGAGATATCAATTATATACGAATAGTACATATAATGCAGTATTGAAATCAAATGAATGAATTTCTTCAAATATTTTAAATGTTATTAAATATTGAACAATTCTTTTTTTTTTTCTATTTAAATTTAGATTTTAAATGGGATTCCTGTGAAAGGATTACTAATTCATGGCTTTTGATGGAAAATTATTATTATGCTTGTTTCTATTATTTCTAGATACAAAAGGATAATATCTTTTGAAATAGTAAAGAAATAAAAAATTTTGTATTCAATTTTTTTACATTTAAAAATCTAGAAGCTTTTTGCGGTAAATGAGATTTGCCGGGCGAGCGTGTTTTCATAATATAAAAATTTGCAGATAAATATTTGATGAAAAATATGTATGGTTATTATACATAAAAATGATATTAGGACTCGTAAGTTTAAATAAATCTAGATAATTATGATAATATTACACAAATATTGTCACACTATACATTTAATTTGTAGTACAAAATAGTTAATTTGTTCACAAATTAGAGAAACACAATGTAGCGTAATTGTATTGCTCTTTGATATATTAGCCAGCAGTGGTTAGCAAATGGTTTTCACAGCATTTACATTTTAGTGAGTCAATTCAGATTAAGTGTTGAAGTATAAATAAATAACTTTACAAAAGAGTAACTTTGTATTGCATTACTGCACAAGGTAAATGATATACCCAAATCGAATTATTGTCAAAGTTACTAATTCCATGTGATTGACGCTACACTTGAAACTTTACTGGCAACAGGTTTCCATATTGATTAATTGCTATTTGCATATAGTTATAATAATTCGAAAAACGTTTAATAATGCAATATATTATTCTATATTTCAATATGTGTTTAACTATTCATTTTTTTATGTTCTAGGTGAGTCACATGAGTTTTCATTTCACCCAATGTCACCTCTGATGCGTAAGTTTAAGAAAAACACTAAAACTCCTAAATATAATTATTGAGATTTATTGTCAACATTTTAAAACTTGTTAATTTTTTATTTTAAATAATTTTATTAATGAATAGTTGACTTTTGTCCAATACTAAATTGAAAAACGCATGTTGATAGTTAATATGTATTTCATATACATGCAAGGGATGAAATTATTGATTTTCTGTGAACAAATTTTTATTGGCAAATGATTAATTAAGCTTCAATTTACGACGTTTCGGGGCCTTAAGAATCTCGCTCTTGACACCTGATTTGATATATCTTGTAGATCTAAATAAATTTCGTTATAACTGCAGTGATTAAATACCCTCAATAAGATTAAATCCTTCCGCTATACTTATATCATTTTTTACAAAATTGGAATCTTCAATAAACGATTTGCCAATAAAAATGAGTTCACAAAAGGATTATCATCGCACACTGTATCTAGTATAGGAAATTACAAAATAAGTAATCGAATTAAATCATTCAATGCACAGTGTTTCGCAGTTATAAAATGAAACCATCAAGAGGCCTACTTGTTAATACGAATCCGTACCATTTCTCTGATTCCCATTAAAATTGTATTCTATATAAATACTAATTATTACTAATAGAATATATGCTGTTTGTTTTCGATTTAAAACCGGACTATGATTACAATTTTGGTAATGAATTTTCGGCATTAATATTCGAATACTATATACTGAAAATTACTCAGAGTTTCAAGATGCTTGGTATGAATGCGTGAATAAATAACATATTTGAAATTTCGAAATTCCGAATTTCCAAACGTTCGCTTCATTAAGCTCTCATCTTGCAACATGAAAGAGCCACGCTGTAGAGGCTATATGTATAACCCATCTCGTAATTGCAAATAAAAAATCTCTATCATACAATAGTTTATTTCTTTCATCGAGCTTTCCAACGTCTAATTACCGCCTCTTTTCATGCAGCGTGTACAGTTTCAAGCAGTTCTCTTGTGTAGCATTTACAGCTTTTCTCCGAAGCAAAACAATCGCTCGTGCACACATCAATTAGGCACACGTCCATAAGCGTCTGCAGTGCGCGCCATAAGGGACCGCATCTATACGATCAATCGATACGTATCCGGCCCTCTCCACTATATCAAAGATTCTCAATGGTCGGTTAAACTTTTGAGGCTGAGTGTATACGTTCACACAGACACACACAAATACACGCGCATACACTCACTGCAGACGTAGGCCGAGCACATTACACATCCTTATATCGAGTGGTGGTGGGCTCTAAAGTGCGCGACGCCGGATTAAAGCCAATATATGGGTTCAGATGTTCCATAATGGGGAGAGACGGAAGGAGGTGGACGGGGGAGGGGCAGGGGGGATAAAGTCCAGGGCTGTTCTCTCTTGAGTTGGTGTGCATCGATGTAGGGGCTACAGGGAACATTGACAGTGCGGGAATACACTGCTTAGGCTATAGGCGTCTATGTGAGGGGAGGGTGGAAGAGAAAGCCGGGGCGGAAGAAAGATCGTTGAATTTCGGTCGAGCGAATATTGCAGCAGCAGCAGAAGTAGCAGTAGCAGCAGCCGCAGCAGCATGAGGGGATGTTGCACCCCTCACATAGTTGGAGAAGTACACACACATTCATACGTGGGTCTATAGACGTCAGGCGTATCGAAGCCGTAAACTAGCGGGAAAGGTATATAAGGGGGTGTAGGTTGGGCGGCGCAAAGGCCTGGCCAAGTTATCGATGTATATTGGCCTACACACGTAATCGCGACCGACGCGCGGAATATATCATGTTCTCTCTCCGTGTATCCATAGCTGCTGCTGCTGCTGCTGTTGCGACTCCCTGCCTTATACACACAATCGCACATACACACACACGCACACGCACACGCACAAGCAGAAAGACTAGACGTCAGCCGGCATTGTGCCCCCTATAATACACGTGTGTGAGCTTTCTTTTTTTGATTATTTTCTTCCTGCACGCGCCCCTGTGTTTGCCTGTATATATATATATACAGTGCGCTGTACTTTGTTCTGATTTCCGGTGCTCTTTCGCGGCGCGTGTAGTATATAGTATAGTCCGGATTTTCGCTGTGCTTTTATGCGAACGCGCCGGAGAGACGTTAATGCTTATTTTGGTTGGCAATATAGACAGGGGATCGGTTATGGACGAAAGAGAGAGAGAGAGAGACAGAGAGAGAGAGAGAGATGTGAGTATGTCGCTGCTGCTGCAGCCGCGTCGCGCCTTTTCAATTGTTAAGTGTGTGTTGGCCGCTTGTTTGCAGCGGCGCGCGCGTTTATTGTCTCTTGTTCTCTCGAGATAGAAATTTTTTGCACCCGAGTTTATCTAGAATTGTCTGCAGTGGTTTTTCGATGAGTGTGGAGAGCTTTGTGGTTTCTCTGCGTGCAGCAATGCAGTTTAGAGACTCGAATTCAATGAGAATTTCCGCGACTGCTATAAAGTTTTGAATTCAGCGGTTTAACTCCCGGTATTAATTCCTTTATCAATTATGCACTTTATGTAAACGAGTAAGGCACAGGAGCAACTTGTTTCCTTGCCGACAAAAGGAAACCGATCGACAACGAATCACACTGTTGATACGGTAGCTATATAAGTTTTCATCGAGCCTGCATTTATAAGTAATTGAGCAAAAGCTTTTCAATAGCGCGCGGCCGCAGGTGAGGAAGTCCTTTGTGCCCCTGTCTACGTCTCTGTCCTTTTGTCGCACGATTAGTCACGAGCTGTCAATGACGCATGCACACCTTTAATCGACCAATAAATTAGCTGCTCGAAAAAAGCGCCTTTTCACGAGATTTTTCACAAAATGACAAAGATGCGACAGTCGCAATCCGCAGTTGAAGCAGTCTTTTTTATTTTATTTTATTAATTGTAATCCCTGAAAGAACTTGAAAAAATCTTAATAACTATTGGGGCTTATGTGCGCACACATATAGTCACAAAGCTGCATTTGGCAAGGTATTTCATTGGATTCTATTCAAACCATTTTATGATTGAGCGCTGGAGCGCAATCTTGTTATTGAATTCATATTGAATATTTAATGTAATCGTTATTAGCATGAAAATATATTTCCACCTCGACCCGAATCAAAGATGGAAACCGAATAATTTTCATCTATGGAAATCAGTCGAAATGTTTTTTTACTTCTTGAATCATGAGTAAAGCCCTGTCGAATCGGAATTTCCTGTGCCAGGATGGAAAAACAATATTTGAACAAAATTTTGCAGCTTTGAAAAATGTAATTAGTACAGAAATTTTTGAAATTTCAACATCTCAAATTAGCGGGTTTTGCAGTGCAAAAATCTACAATAAATTTTTTTACGCTTTCCACTGAATGTTTGGATAAAAATGCACTGAAATCGTATGTGTCTGAAGTTTGGATTGTTGGAATTCAACGAAAACATTTTTTAATTCGTTTATTTATTGTGAGGTTTGTTCATTATTTAAATTATTTAAATAATTTCCATTCGTAAGTGTATAAGGAAAATGTCAAGAAAAATAAAAGTAAATTCGAATTAAATAAAAGATGAGCATTAAAGCCGCTCTGGCTCTTTTATTAACCTACGCTTTTGCGCGATAGCTATATAGAAATGGAACGTTAGCGATGCAGGTGTATTTTACAAATTTCGGCTATTTTAATTTATATATAAAATAAGTAAGAAAACGAGTTTCGGTTCGTACATCGAACCTCTCGCTTCAGTATCTCCAAAAGAACTGCCGCATAGGACCTATACGTTTCAGCCTAGCTTCCTGAAATCTATTTTTGGCCCTTAGGTATTATTATCTAAAAATTAAGTATACTAGGCAGCTACGATTTTCTTACGATCTTGTTAAAATCCATGTTTGCGTACATTATACTTTTATGGTTTTAAATTTTATTCTAGATATTTAATAAATAGTAATAATACTAAATTAATTAGCTGAGTTTTTTAAAAAGAGGATATCATTTTGATCGACACTGTGGTAATATTCGGAGTTCCGAAAAAGATCCCGCAGCCAATAAAAACAAGAGGAAGAAGTACATCAACACTGTACGGAAAGGTTTAATAAATAAGACCAGTTATTTCACGCACCAGCTGAAAAATTACTGTTTAAATTTTCGAGCTACACTTGCACTTTGCCTTTCGCAATTATACACATAATTCAATAATGTCAACACTCGAAGGATAAAACCAATATTAATCAATCCACAAATACGTTACTCATGCTCTCCAAAAAGTATTGCCTCGCACTCCGTGCAACGAATTTGTTTATTAATCGAAAAATCAATGAATCTCCCGCGCGGTGCATTAGTGCAGTCAAATAAATTAAAATCGCTTTCCTGCATTTTTATTTTTGTTCCATTTCTTTTACGATGTATACGTATATACATACACGCCACTTGAAGGTATTCACGCTTAAAGCATCAGATACAAGACATTAGAAGTATAGGGGGCCCAAACTGTTTTTTTTTCCTCTATTCAATGCTAGGTGACTCTGTCGATACTCTATATTCTGTGTATACGTGTGTGTGTGTGTGCGTGTGTGTGTGTATGTGTGTGTGTCAAGGGAAGCCATTTAATAGCCTTACGATATATCCTTGCAAAATTTGTAACTAACGGGCCACTATCAGTCCACACAACGCCATAGGCATGCTACAATTTGAGAGGAAAAAAAAAGTTCGTTTATCGAGATCACTAGCGTCAATTGCACGTGTTTCATCATCAACATTATTATTGTTTAAGCAAAGATGCGCCGCTTACTACTTTGGTTAGCCTCCCGTCCCAAACGTAGCTGATGTTTAACGGCCCAGTACTAAAGGCTTTTATACGGCTATACATAGACGCGGAGGCTAAAGTAGCTATATATATGCCAGTGATCCTCTACACGAAGAAATAGAGCCTGTGATGTGTGTGTATGCGTGTGTGTGTGCATGGATAAGCGTTTGAAAGTCAGGCACGTCATGGAATAGACGGGCACTTAACTCTGGAGGTATAAGGAAGGAAGGAAGGAAAAGCGCTGGTGGTGCCGCGCGAGTAAATCGTCTAGAGGGTGGCGCATACACATACCCGCACATGTACACATGTAGACGTGAAGGCGGCAAGTCCTGCGCCTGCAGCGTCGAATGCACGATCGAAAATGATTGACGGAACGAGAGCGAAAGCTTTCTCTAGCTCTAGCCGAGTTCGCCTTGCGCGCGTATGTGTATGTATATCTATGCGCATATATATATGTGTGTGTGTGTGTGTGTGTGTATGCAGTCAGGATCACGGAAATACAGGGACACGCGCAAGCCGCCGCTGCTGCTGCATAATCACCTGTAGGCCGGGGATCTGCTTCGGCAACTAGATGCACATGCGAACTAATAAAGTTAGGAGCGGGTCAAAGGCATTTTGTGTGTGTCTGCAACCGCTGCTGCTGCTGTTGCGTATTGGGTCACGAGAACGAACGAAACACGTTGCGTGAGATAAACATTTATTCGTGCGCTGTGGCAAGTTTTTTTTTCTTTTTTCCTGTTTCGCGCGCTTCTTATATAGTTTTTTTTTATCTCGTATGGCTCTCGCACTTTTTTTTAAGGACGTAAAAACACAGCCTGGCGAGGTTGTAGCGACACGGTAAATGCACGTTAGCTCGTGTATATGGGATCGGTGAACCGTGCATACACCAATCGGTACATTAGGTAACAGGATGCTTTTTACCGTGAAGAAATGTCTATATATATTACAGTACGTTTTCTTTAAATTTTGTTAAACTAAAAAAAGCTGCGACTATTTTGATGAAAAATTTATGGAAGAATTAATTCTGCATTGCGCTAAATCAACAGCATTTAACGAGGTTTTCTTAATTTTGACATTCTCGTGATTTATTAATACAGAGAATAAAATTTTACAAAAGTAGAACATTAGATTCGAGTTTCTTGATGCCGTAATTAAATTTATATCTGAATTATATATAAATATACAGACGTATATAATATGTAACATATAATTGCGGCTTCAACTTAATTATTTCCAAGTCTTTCACGAGTATATCTTGGTAATCTGATAATGGATAATAATTATAGGTATTATTGTTTATTTAAGTAGGACAGCGTTAAGTAAGAGTTAGAGAGCACCCTTGTAACAAATATTACGTAACACTGCAGCTGTTTCTAACTGGATATTCGTAAAAGTGTACAATTAAGAAATGACATAGTTAAAGCAATGTTTGACCCTTTTAAGTAGAAGATAAGTTAAAATAAATGTAGTTCAAGTTTGTAAATCTCAAAAATATTAAACTTTGTACTATCGTTGCGATGTAAACGATTTTAAAAAATCAGTATAGTGCACGTGTAATACTGCACCTTTTAATCGATCGATATACAAAGAGTATAAGAACCTAAGCAACCTCAGATTTCGTATAAAGAATTGTGGAATAAAATTTCAACGCGTTCTTTTCGACGCCGACGCGTTCCACGCGAAAATTTTCAAGCATGTAACATTAGTTACAAAGAATTCTCTTTTCCTCTTTCTCCCGGTTACAGTTATTTCGTTCCGTTTCACTTGGCAAGTTGTCGGTGTGTTGGAATTTTGTGCGTACTGTCCACTTGCTGATGATATTTTGAAGAATGCTTATTTAAAAAGTTTCTTAAAAATTTCGAAATAGAATAAATAAACGATAAATGACTTTTTGCATTGTTTACAACAAATGTCAAACAGATTTTTTTCAAGAGGAATATCATAGTTGCATAGGTTTATTTAAAAGCGACACAAAGATAAACTATATATTATTTTCAAACTTGTAGATTTCAGCTTTATTTCCTATGAAAAAAAAAAAACATTTTTCTATACTCTTTTTGTTGATTGATATGAATTTATTACCATATAATTCAAGTGCATATAAGATTTATCTTAATTTATATTTTTTTTGTAATATCTGTTTAAGGGCTGGAGTGGAATTTATTGATTTTTGAAAAAAAATGTTTGGCTCAAAATAGATACTTTAAACCATTAATTTCGATAATTTCGGTCAATCAAATAAAAGTTATTTTTAATTGATTTAAATTACTCATCGAAGCTTGAAATAAACTGCATTGTTATACATTCAATAATGATTAAAAATGATGAATATAACGCTATCAGTATAAGTGAATTATTTACATTACAAACAGAGTCAATGCACAATGAACTGAAATTTCCATCGTGACTTGTGGCTATAATAAATTAAACGTCCAAAGAGTACTTCAACTTGTTGAATTCATCATCCTCGTTAAAGCTTTACAACCCAATATCAATTGAAAATGTTTCCCGGAAAATTCAGGTATGCGAAAGTAATAAAAAAAAATACATCAACGCGTGCGGCGTTACTTCGGCATAATTATTATGCGCTGATGCATCGATCAAGTCAATATGCAAATCAAGACTGATATACTCACGACCTCGCAGCTAAAGCATTGAAATATTTATACATTCGGTGTGTGATTCGCGCCGCTCCTCGGCACCGTTAATCATTTATTATATTTCAAAATATATATTATCCGTGCGGGCATAATTAAAGTAAAGCGCGAAATACCCGCGGCCAATTACCAAATCGCTTTGGCGCACTGGAAATAATCTATCTCTCGTCCAATAAACGACACCTTTAAAACCATATACCGACGTTTATCAGGCTGTCGCGCGCGCACGACGCTTTGCGTATAACCCGGCCGTGCGATTATTATCGAACTTTATCGCCAAGCCAAGTGCGCAAGGGACGCGCTTTGCGTGCGCCTGTATATATATATGCAAGCCGCGTGCGATGTAATCGAATCGAATGCGAGAAAGAGGAAAAAAGAGTAGAGTGAGAGAACCCTTTGCATGCGCGCGTGCACAGAAGTTCGCTCGCGGGCGCCCCTTTTTTCCAATAAAGACAATAAACCCTGGGCGCATGCGAGTCTCTGTAGCACGAGCTCTTGCGGCGCGCTGTGCAGCAACGACATTGTTTGCGTGAAAAACTCTATAGGACGGCGGCATCAGCGAAGTTATACGCGTATTTCGCTCCAAGGGAAAAATCCACTTTTCTGACGCGTCGATAAACCGCCTACTATACCTAAATGATAACTGTCAGAGGAAGTTAGGCCGAATAGCTTTTTGTTCCGCTTGCGGCAATGGTGGAAACTGGGCGCGCGCGAGGTGCGTTATACTACTCCTTTACCTCGGTTATACATACTGCATATATCGCAATTCGCAATTTTAATCGTAGAAAGACTCGACGCCGATTGCTATCGTACAGATTATCAATGCTACAATAAAAGCATTTTTGGGTATGATACGCGCCATTTGGATCGTATAAATAGGTCAATTACTTATATACTATACGTCTGATTGTTTAGTTTAAATTTCAATCGTACAAATGTGAATTAGTTAACGTTTTGCAAATATATAAGGTGCTCGATAAATAATTTAAAAAGTTATTATCAGTTTCGCCGAACTTAATAAATTTCCAAGTGGCGCTTTAAACCGAGGTTGCTTTTCACACTTGATAAATAATTTAAAAGAGCGCTTGTATGTGGCTTTAAAACCCTTCTCTCGAGAGTGTATAAATATTGTAAGGGTCGCGCGCAGTAAATGTGGATTCGGGGCCATTGATTTAAAATTTTTTTACGCTTTTATCGAAACCCGACGTGGGCTTAATGGCTTTCCGCACTGCTGAGCTTCATGATGATTTAAAGTTGCATTATAGAGTAATTTTTTCTCTCCTCTCTTCCTTTTTAATGAAATCAAACACATCTCGTGCGATAATATTCTCTTAGTCTGCTTTTCATATGTACATACCATACATGTGCAAACGAAAAATGAAAGTGAAGTGGAGCACGATACACGGCGATCCCGAAAAACTGATTATGCTCGTAAAGTTGTCACGTGTAACACACACAGAGTTAATGTTATACATCTGCGTGCGAGCAAATAATCTTTTCTCGAAAATTGTCACACCTCTCGCCGCCGGCAAGATGAATTGCTCGCGAACCCGTCAAGGGCTTTATAGTAGATTATTTTCGGCCTGGCATGACTCGGCTGGATATATTGTATTCAACAGTGTGTCGTGTGTACAGTCACGGTGAAAAAAAAAAAACTACGAACGGCACACATTGTCCGTAATGTTTTGTACATAATGATTTTGTATACAGTGAATTCAAACGCGTTCTTTTTACCTCATAAAACCCAATCCCTAGAGTTGGCAGTGACGCTATATATACGTTGGTATACGAGCAACGATCGTTTAATGGGCCGCGAACGCAGCTATTCATCATTCAGCGATCGAATAATAAGTTTTTAAAAGCCCGGCGGCCGCACATAAACCCGCGGCTTTTCACCTCACGTCGCACGCGCGCGTTTCTGCGCTAGAGAGAGAGAGAGAGACAAATTCATAATTTGCATGCAAATCGGTCGTTTACGACAATATTGCAATGGTGCACATGTACACGCGCGCGCGTCAAATAGTCCTTTGCTCTCGTGGCTCGCAGACACACGCACGAGATATGCCGCACGGATAAGTGAAGAAAAGGGGGACACACTGTCGCACATATACGAGAAAGTATAAAGGGCAATAAAAGTAGACACTGATCTCTTCTTTTTTTTTCCCACTCGCGGCGACGTCATCATATAGAGGGAAGAGGGAAGAAGATGACACCGGCTCGCACACTAGGAAATATAACCTCATGCCTCCCGCTATATAATAACTGTGACATAAATATCCTGTACACACGACATTGGATCCTGGTAATATATTTCCCGGGGAGGCGGCGGCACCACCAGCAGCAGCGCTTTTCCACCGCCGCCCGCCACCCTCTATATGGTTAGACAGAGGCAGAGAGAGAGAGAGAAGCTTTATCGCACTTTACTTTCGCCTCGCGGTTCGTACGTACGGCAGGTCGAGATTATATACGCTTCGCTTTCGCGCTTCTTGCATTATTCTTCTTTCTTCGAAGCTCCGCTCCGCTGCAGCCGCCGTTTGCCCATAAATAATGCGCTCAAAAAGGAGTTATCCAATAATGGCGGTTTCAGCTGAAATTAGTGGCGGAGCGCGAGCTCTTTTTCTTTTTTCTGTTCCTTTTACTATTTGCTCTTTCACGTGGGTAATCGTTATACTTTCCTCTTTCTTTCATTAGCTGCCAGAACCGCTTATTTTGCGCGCGAGCGTTGCAGCAGCTGTTTATGAGAAAACTTTGTACACATCATCATACGTTCGCGCGCCCTATTTGTCTCTCTCTCTCTCTCTCTCTCTCTTTAACTCTTTCTGTCAATAAAAGCATCAGTTCATAGCCACTTTATTTCCCAGTTTGCTTACAGTCCGATTTGCTAGGTAGCCGATTTTTTACGTTTTCCGCTTTTATATATTCCGCAACGGCTCGCCTTTGTCCGTCTTTTATGTGTATATATTCTTGCGAGCATCGTTACAAGCTTGTGAAAATGAAGGAGAACGCGGGGCGCACTTGCAGAGTCAACTAAGTAGTGTGTTAATTAAAACTAAAAAGGGCTATAGCTTTACTGTAAGAGCATACTTTCTTAAAGCACCATAGCCGACTATTTAGTTTTATTGCGTTCTTATATATATATAGTTAATTAAGCTCGCGCCCCTGATGATGCTCGCGTTACACTGTGTTATATATATAACGAGGAATAATCTTGCTATGTTGAATTCGTATTATAATGAAACGATTTCGAGATGTAGGTGGGCTTGTCCAGAGATTTTCTCTGCAAACGGGATTTACGTTCGCCGAATTTTCAATGGGGACCGTCGTAGGATGCGTGCGAGTTTAAGCGGGAAGTACACTGTACACACACATACATCACGAATTGTAGACTTTGAGCTTGTTACAGGAACGGGTACATGTATATGTTGCCAAACTGTCTTAGGACTTGAATTAGAGTGCAGTAAGCATACGAAATCTGCCGGCGACGTTTATCGATTGAACGAATAATTTTACGTTTACACGTAAAAAGACCTTGTACGTGTAATAAATCGGTGTGATGTAAGAATATACGTAAATTCGATACAACATTGGGAAAAGTGAGTTGCAACCAAATTTATAAAAAAAATATATAGAAAAATATACGTTTTCGATACATTGGACGAAAAGTCGTATTTTACGCCTTGTAACAATTTTGAAAGATGCAATTTTACGCCCTCGGCATCGAAAAATAATGATCGCTCCTTGAGCATAAAAGTTTACACCCTGCGCGTGTGATCGCTGAGCCCGGGGGCCGACGAAGTCATGGTATATACGAAAAGTACTCTTTCGCTTAGATTCTAATTCGAGTTCGATTTTCGAACATTTTCTTTCAGCTTCCTGAAATTTTCCAAATGAGAATTTAATTAATTATTTTCGTACGAGACGAGTAAAACAAGAATATCTGATAATTCTTCGATAAATATCCGATTCTACTGGCCTTAGCATTTTCTCAAAACTAGGTCATAAATATCTATTGACCGTCAGACCAAGAGTTTCAAGACTATCACATTATCCAATGTTTAATATCTGAGGATTTCACACTTTACGCACAAACTTCTGCAACGTTTCCATCAACCTCAAACTATAGATATTCTTCATCGTGCGCCGACAATCGCAAAAATCGCATGATTTTTCTCCATCAAGGCTTTCACCCATACGCATAGAGACTAACAAGATTGTTTTGTTTCCAAATGATCTTCTGCGGCGTGCAACATAAAGCCAGGATAATCGTAAGCTGAGCGACGCACGCGCGTCTACGAAATTCGAGCGCGACCACTCGCTCGCTCTCTCTCTCTCTCTCTCTCTCTCTCTCTCTCTCTCTCTCTCTTTCTCTCTCTCTCTCTCTCTCTCGATGTGATGTAACACAAAACGGGATTCCCAATCTTGCGCTGATGGAGTGAAGAGCTGCCCAGCGGTAATTGAATCTAATGGAACTATAGTCTATGGTATATGTGGCGTGTCAGTCAAAGTGAATCACCATTATGATTTAGCGACAAAAGACAATGCGCGCGTCAATATTGGACGAGCCCTGTGGACAACGCGCACCTCGTGATAATTCCCCATCGATATACGATGTAGATTAGAGTTTTACAGCGGTATAGCTATATGTATATATGCCCAGAGCTGGAGGGTGTATTTTAAAAAGAGAATTTATAAATTGTGGCGCTCGCGGGATTCGCCGTCTTTGTTGTAATTGATTGAGCCGCTCGGCGAGATGAAATAATCGATTCGACCGCAGGCAGGCAGCAACGGCAGCGGAAAGCCATTAAAATCACACTTTGCACAGAGTTGTATTTATATATATATATATATATATATACGTATGTAATTTCATGGCTCGGTATGTATACATTCGTATGCGCGAGTGTATACCTTTATATAAGCACACACCGCGTTGCAGTTGACTCACTGCGGCCAGAGTTCTTCGTATAATATACATAATACGAAAACGGAACCAAGTGATTAATAAGCTTAAATATTAATTGCGGAACTAGCTTGAATATTGAGCGTGCTCGCGACAGTCGAACAATGCACAGCGTCCCGACAGAGCAGCGTCCGTCAATGCATATAATGTCTATCGCCTTTCTTTATTGGGATTGTGCACGTGATATCGCGGCTACGGCGCGCGGTACAGGTTAAATTTTTTACACGACCGATTCTTGATTTATGACGCTGGTCGCTGCCGCGGTAATGCACCCCCCGACGGCGCTCTTGTCACCCATGGACTCAGTGGACACTTCTGACGTTTGATGCATTTTGCAAACGACTGCTGCTGTGAGAGAGAAGGAAATCGACACACACATACACGACTCCTTTCACTTTCGGAGAGTTGCGCACTGCACAGCCACCTACGCTGCATATACCGCAGCACGCTATATGCATGTCCGACCGTATCCCGATAGTACATTAGCTTCATTTATATTTAAAGCTCCTAACCGCGCACGGAATCTGAACTTTTCGAGAAAAAAAGAGTATAATACTCGATCCGCTCGCTCTATCTCTCTTTCTCTCTCACTCACTGCTGATACACTTGTTGCTATTTCAACAACTCGAAACCGCAGTGTACTCTCCACATCGTCAATGCATTATAACGGGGAGAGACAACGGATTTGGTTCCGCTGTATATATGCACACCCACTCATACACGCGGGGCGAATTAGTGTAATATACACTACACCAACAGAATTAATTACTATATCGCGCACAGGAAACGGGAGACATTCTCAATTTACATAAATAGTTTTGTTAGGTCTATAACGAATACTATTGCCATGTTATGCAGTAAAAATTGTGTCAATTAGTGACTTTGACTTGCGAACGTGTTTTGTTTTGAAGTCTTTGTACGGCAGAGTCGGCTATAGGGATGTTATGATTATTCCACCCGACCCAGATGGCGTACTTGAAATTTCTAGTTTTTCTGCACTCGCGCAAGTGCCTAAACACATTTCTTTGGTTTATACTAAAAACACGCTCGTAGCGCATTTAATAGTTTGACGATGCGATGTAAAATAAGTTGCAATTACTATATTATAATGCCTATATATTATAATGTGATTCTCCTAATATGGCAGTTGAAATTAATTCATGAATCCAATTTAAACTGATAAGAATTGCTATGTTCGATAGATAAATTTTACTATACTATTATAACAAAAATTACGATAATGTACCCAAAAATTAGAAAAAGCATATGTATAAGGGTGCATCAAATAATATAAGCATCGCGAAAGTAGAAGCGAACGACACACTGGATAACGTTGTCCATGTATATATTCATTATACATCGCTCTCGCTTTTTCTCTCTTTCTCTCTTTCTCTCTCCTCTCCTGAAAAACATGCGCAAACACGAAGATCTACAGCATACGCTCGTGCAACAGCCCTCCTTACAAGCATCTGTAACGTTCTCCACATATCATATTGCTGCTGCTGCTCCCTTGCACACGTTAGACACACACACACACAC
>UELV01150803.1:0-42929 GCA_900490015.1 Megastigmus stigmatizans
CACACACACACACACACACACACACACACACACACACACACACACACACGGGGAGTATAGGAGAGACGAAAAGAACATAAGCGCGAGTAGCATACGGGCCATTTTAACGATTTTTTACGATTCGCACAGAGACAAGATACTTAATGCGCTCGTTGCGCGCGGTACACGTATCGTACGACGCGCGCATATGGGGGCCAGCACCGGGTAAAAAAGAACGATTTTTATCGGTGTGCGCTCGGCAGCAGCAGCAGCAGCAGCCAGAGAAAAAAGAGTATTAACGGTATTCCCCGCGCTCCAGGGGGTAGCCGGTGCAAAAATAACGCGGCACGCAGAACCGAGAGAGACGAATGAAAAAAAGGGAGGGGGGGGAGGGTAGGTATGCGAGCGGCCCGCAGAGGGTAAAAAGCCTCTCTCTCTCCTCGTCGATAAATCTTGGATTTAGCAGCAGCTCTCTCCCTTCATCGCATCGGCGCCGCCCGCCGTGAGGGTTGCCCCGTCCACTGCCCCGCGCTGCACGCCTCGTCGAAACGCTAAATCTGAATGCGGCGCGAGTGTGTGTGTGGGTCTTCGCCTCTGGCGAGCGTTATGACAACGCGGCGGAAGAGCTGGCCGTTGTTGTTTCGGATATTAATGCGGCATTAAGCTGCTGCTACTGCTGCTGCTGCTTCTGGAGGCTTGGAACAGTGTAGGGATGCTTGGTTGTTGTTGTTACCGGATGGATCGAAATCTCGGATTGTGCAATTCTCGACGAGCTATACGTTTTCCGACACTACCGTTACACGCAAGTACAGTATAGTTTTTGTTTTTTGTTACATGGCGTTGTGAATTGCTTGCAAATCCTACGATTTTCATATTATTTTATTGACTTTGTATGGATCTTGAAGAGAAGAAATCTAAAATTCAGTCACGAGGGATGGAAAAATTAAAGAATTGTAACATTCTTTTAATCGGTGTATTGTGATACTCGGCGTGTACCTACTGCTATTTAAAGAAAAAGAGCACGTCGCCTAACATTATCGTAGAAAATTTTTCAATTAATCACCGAATCAAGTAACTAACTCAACATTCAACAGTGTCTTCTTCATTGATAAAATTAATCGCACCGGTCTAATCGCGTGCAACGCACGCATCCATTAATCGCCGAAGCAGTACAAAAAAATCAATCGTACAATTCCCATCCCTCAACTATACACGCGTAGCATAATTTTTTCCCGCAATGTTTCACTCTTGTGTCACAACGTCACAAGCGGACAACAGAATCCTAGCCCGGCCAATAGCCATCGACACGAAATCCCGTACGCTCTGACTCTCTCGCGTATATATAGAATGAGAATAATCGGATTAATCGTGATCAATTAGGGATATGCCGGTTGGAAATTCGCGCCTCTCCCACGCACGTGATAATAAATCGCGATTATTTATCGGGCCGCTACATGTTGCCTGCACCCTTCTCGCTGTACGGTGTCCTTGTATTAGGACAGACTAAACGTCCCCGACGACGATTATACTACGGCGGCGCGGATTCGTCCAAAGCCGATTCGTCTTCGTAATCCCCCATCGCGCGATTCGGCAACATCTCGTGTATATAGTTCGCCTCGGATTTCTCTGCTTTGTTACAACAGTTCGTATACAACAGCTGGTTATATCCTGTGTTGCGTTATTCGTTACATTGCGAGATATTAAGTGCAGTTTATGAATTATGGATGATTTTCGATTCGAATGCAATGCTTATTGTACGTATTTCAATGTATATAAGCTATGAGTTTAGAGCGATAAACATATAACGCAAACTTTATTCGAAGCAATTATATATATAATTATCAAAAGCAATGTTACAGCTGTTTTCCTTTTTATCATTACATATTTTCTATTTTTTTTTTTCAAATTAACTGTTACATAAAACACACACTGCATTCGCTAATATAAATAAAGGGGTCTGCAAAAAATTTCGGAAAAATTCGATTTCTGCACTTATGATAAGCAGTAAGCAGCAAGAAAAACTTTATTTAATTTTGGGGGGCAGCAGCGGCAGCAGCGGCGCACTGCAGAAAGAGAGAGAGAGAGGGAGAAATGCGTCTAGCTTTTTCACTAGATGGAATTTTTTCTCGTATGTCTTGAGAGTAAACCCATAAAAAGCACTTCCTTTCCTTTGGCTGCGCGTTTCTGTGCCGTTGCCGCTGCTGCTGCTGCTGCGTTTCGTTTTCCTCCTTCTCTCTCCCTCCCTCTCCCTCTCTCTCTCCCTCTCTCTCTCTCTCTCTCTCTCTCTCTCTCTCTCTCTCCCTCTCTGTTTTTTTACGACGCGCTGCGCTGCGTTCCAGTTAATCTCATTGTGCGAAGCACGGGTGCTTTTAGAGTCATAGAAACATCGGCGCTTTGAAAGTAAAGCTTGTTACTTTGGCATGCGAGGCGCAGAGACTGGCTGGATTCTAATTAGATGTTTACCTTTAGAAATTCAGCGGAGCGAGTGCCCAAATTTTTTTTCTTCTTTTTTTTCAAGTAAATACGTGATACTTTCATGTAGGTTCGACGAACGAAAATAAATATTTCAAGATGATTTGATGGAATTAGTTTGGTATATAATAGCAGTGCTGATGGGTAGATCTGATTTGCGATAATTTCGTTACTTTGCCTTTTCCCGTAATCTTATGTATTTAGCTTAGTTCTTTCAGCACATTCAGCGGATCTAGTGATTTATATTAAAAAAGTTTATTTATCAATATTAACTGACTTTATTATACTTTATAGCTGGTTGACTAAATTCATGCATTTTATTCAAATTAAGTTATATTCCCTCAGAAAAATAGTTAGCTTATTATCATATTGCTTAGCAATTGTATACGGAAAAATTGTATTTAAATATTAATGATGCTCTAGCATATAAATATTTGTATTGCTATGGTAACAATAGCTTTTTCAATTATTGGAAAAGCTTTCGAAAGTCTAATAGGAATAATTTTAAACAGCATATCGCCCATCACCATTTAAAAGCTAGTTTTATTTCTTTGTTTAATAACAAAAGATAAAACGCGTGCTAACAACAACGACAAAATTCGATATTTTCGTGCAAAAATTTATCAAGAAAATTCCTGAGGTTCAAATACTTCCTCCCTCCCTCTAATACTATACACATTTTCCGCCATTCTCCCCCATTACTCTTCCATCGTCTGTTCGCGCGCGCGCAGGCGCCTTTTTTTCTCTCAATTGCACAAATCGTGTAATCGAAATTGTATCGGCTGCAGAGAGAACGATTTGCCTGAATGCTAGTGCCGGTGTGCGCTTCGCTCGTTCCGTCAAGGATTTAAGCCCTCGTTCCGACGAGCAGCCAGACAAAACCTAGGGAAGAGAGAGAGAGAGAGAGAGAGAGTAAGAACGTGAAGAGAACGAGAGGAGTGGAAAGGGGACCAGGAGGAGGAAGTTAATCAAAGTTAAAGCAAACGAGCGTACGATCCCGGTAATTAGTAAGGACCGTTAAAGTGGATTCTACGCTTGAGAGTCTGTCCGGTGCGCCGGTGGAAAATCGGGAAAGATCGTTGATTCGGCTCTCGCGATACGATATGAATTTAATCCCATAGCGATTCCTCGCTATAATACTGCACAGGCTTACTTGTATCGCTTTGGAATTTCATCTCTTGATCGAAACTGTTTTTACGCGCTCTTATAATGATCCCTATAAAGATATTTGAGCGTTAGTTTGCTTAATACTATCGTTTATTTATTCGTGACTATTGAAATTACCCATGCTGCATATATTCTAATTGATATTTTTAATTTATTAGCCTTGACTAAGTCTTTTATGCTCCGCAGACACTGATTTCATTTGTGCGACCGGGAATTCATTTAATACTGAATAAACTCATGATTTATTTGATTCGCGTAGAATCTATTAAAACTATAATATATTGAAATTCTCGTCTCAATTACTAAACCCTGCAGCTCACTAAGAGCAAAATGTAATTAAATTTTTTAATTAATTATACATCATTAAATTCTTAGTAAGCTCGAATTAATTATTTGAAATATCTTGAATAGTCGAGCTTATGCGTATTAATTCTGAAAAATCGTCGCAGGTCGTATCAATTTGTAATCTTTAAAGATAAATTCGAAGAAAATAAATTTAATGAATACGTTAAAATTTCACATAATTTAAATGAAACGATAAAACAGTGATGCTGTATATATGTAGATATACAGTTACAATGGCAGTACTTTTTATTCAGCTGCCATTTATAGAGAAATAAATATTTCTTGCACATTTATTATCAATCCAATTCTTCGATTTGATATAAGTATTATATAGTTACAAATAAAGAAGCAATCCATCTATTCATCCGCTATCTCGTCATGCAATCATTCTTAAATGAACCGTCGACACACGCCGTCCTCCATATCTATGCCTTTTTATCATTGTCGCCGCTCAACAAACCAACCGAGCCAATCGGTCAGACACGAAAGCCCGTGTGCAAAAACAAACATTCCGCAATTTTCACTGGGAAAAAACGCGCGCGCTCTCACATATTGGTCGTAGACACGCGTTTGCAGTGGAAGAGCGGACGACCGCATCTACGCATCGAAATATTATTTGCCAGAAGTAAAATGAATTTGTCCGTCTGTTGTTTCCTCGCTTCTACCGCTCGACTCCCCCGGCATTTGTTGCTCGTCACGCGCGGTATCACATGCGAAGTCGCAATTGTCGGATTGACCGATTAAAAAAGAAAAGCTGCGATGGGGATTTTGTCGCTACAGGCTTTTAATGATATTTTCATGCTGCCGAGGTTGACTCCTTCTTGATAGGAGTTGTTAGATTATAATAATGACGACTTCAGGATCCTAATGAAGACGTTCTAGGACTACTTCTGAGAATTTTCTTTGTATTATTTGTTTTGTATACGATAAATCGGAAATAGTATAGCGGGCCGTCGCTAACTTTAGTTCCCAATCTTGGAGTATTAAAATATAACTTTGTATTGAATTGATTGATTGTCAAAAATTGTAATGCAAAAATTGATTTCGCCGTTCTTTTATGACCCAAATGAAATTATACAGTCTATTTATGAAACTGTTAATTTATCATTTGGTTTGCGTTTAGTATTGTAATTTGGTAATATAATTTATATGGATGGATTAATTATCAATCGATAGGCTAAACCAGTTCAAATTCAGCTTTCCATGTATAGAATTATCTATTAATTTTTAATAAAGTTATCGATACGTCGATATTTTGTGACATCATGTCCGGAAATGATTTAGTCGTGTGATATTACTTAACTTAATATTATCTTTATAATGTGTTATAATAATAAATTTCATCATTTTAAACTTAAGCGTTAATATTTAACAAAAGTATATACAAACACTATCAAGCGTAATTATTTGCTTGATGTATTATTTCACACGGGGATTCGAAATTATAATGCGAATAAAATATTACTATTTGAAGAGCCTCGAACAGAAGTTGGTATTATTGAGTTTAATATATAATTTACGATTATTTCGAAAACATCCCTTTGCGCAAAGTCCCCGTATATTTTCAATATTAATCCGTTCTGCTTGAACAATATTTTTTCAGTGGCGATTTAAAATTACATATTCATCGGAATTTTATTCCGTGCAATTTCCACCTCTTCAATGCCTTCTGCATTTAGCATCCATCAATGATAATGATGAATTATCAATAATGAACAGAATAACGTTAAGGTGGTTCGAGCGCGACTTTCTAGTTAATATGACAATTGCATTAAAAAAGTTATTTAAATGCCTTAAAGGCAATTTAAGAATGAAATAATATAAAATGATGGAATTTCAATAACGTTTTTAAGTTTATTAGTAATTATTTTATGACTGAAGTGATTTATTTGCTGGTCGTATGATTAATGCGGCGCCTCCACCTGTAAGCTCACATGCGCATATTTGAGGTATACGCGTGTCTGCCTTGCGGCTTGGTAGTCGTCGTTCACATAACCTCTTACGCATATAGTTTCGCTTGGATTCACTACAGCTTCACAAAGTTTTTAAAATATTACATGATTCTAATTTATTTATATTTTTATGTGCTTCCTATTCATTACCATAATAAAAATAAAGTAATAATTTATCAATTACACATTTTTCGCTTACTTTATACATCCATTTAAGATGAAAAGAGAATTTAAATATATAACTATGATTTTTATTGACACTCAAATTTCGCGCCAAATAAAATCATGGCATGGTCTCCGTAACCTATATATCCTCAACTTTATCGTTAAACATTTATTTATAATTGCCGGCAAGGTGTAATTCTTGGAGTACTATTGCAAAGTTGAACAATTCAACTTTCAACACGTAGTTTTCATCAAGTTTTAAGGAATTTGTAAGAAGTAATGATATTACTTCCGGTGAAAAACTACGAAGTCGCCATAAGAGCTGTGTTAAATACGTGATTTTCAAGTAGCTTTTTCTCAAATTTTTGGTCGGTAATGTGATTTGAAATTTTCCGATCAGGTGTATTTAATAATAATGAGCAATATACCCAAATTTTATTAAATTCTATGGATTTTCTTTTCACGCTCGAACCACCTTAAGCGCGAAGTCTGCTTTTCGCATTATTCGAAATAATTGTACAGTCTGTGCTTCGGAAAGTATTGCGCTTATACGTATGTATATGAAGATATATTTTTGAAATTTAATTTTAATGGATTGTTGAGACTATTAATGAAAATATTCATAAATATATTACTCTATAGAATTATAAATCTATCCTTTTATAGAGTTAATGTTAAATTTCAATCGTTTCTTGTAATGGTTCAATTTTGAGGAGAAGTTATTGATATTAATGTCTATATTTGTAATATATTTTTTTAATTTTCTGCCTACGTGTAATCGTATCGATGTAAAACAACTACAATATTATCGAACAAAATGCTTTATCAGTTTAAATTTATTTTCTGTGCTAGCAAAATGGTGTTCCATGAAGTTATTTATGTAATTATTCAAAATTCGATCGAACAATTGAAATTTTATATTTTCTTAAATACAATCTACGAATACGAAATATAATCAGTAATTAAGTAAATAAATAAAGCCAAAACATAGTTTTTGAAAATAATTGAATTTTTAATTCATACAACAGTTACTTATAATTTAAGTTGTAAGTATCAATTATGCTTAATGCATTTGAATCAATGTAGCTATTGCTCTATTAACACGCTTGTTAATTGCAAATTCGGCTAATTTCATTTTTTTTTCTATAAAAATTATTGAAATAGTTCGAAATCTTACACTCCCTGCAACATGTATTGCCCTGAATATTTCAGGATTACTGTTGTGTACATGTATTATATTATAGTTTTAATTGTTAATGGTTATTGTAGCGATTTCATTTTTCAATTCTGGACTTGTACAAACTGTGACTTTACTTTTGATTAAAATTTTAATTGAAATATTGATACGAGTCCTAATATATATGTATTTTCAAGATAAAAATTTCATTTCGATCGTTGCAAAATTTTCGAAATTATGTAAAGATATTCCGAGACAGAACTATAACATGCGGTCGTGTAATATATTACCTCGTATATTACCGTATAAGCAAGCATCCTACAGACAATCATTATGTAAATATTACATAGTTTCATTGGTCACTGCAGAATTTAATTATGGCTGTATTAAATGTTCGATGCGAATTCTACATTATTGACCGCTTCCTGTGTGCATATGGCGATCGACGAAATTTCTCTCTAGATCTATTACACTCGCAATCATATTATACACTACTGGAAGAAACTAAGCACATATATTATTAGAGACATTTTCGATATCATTACAGCTATATTATCTATATTCAAAATTATGTCAACTACTAATACACTGGGAATCTAGGTTGAAATTCAGTCCCAATTAAGACGAATAACTTTAAATCAAAGTCGACAATCGTCATAGCCATGGCGTACAATCGCAATTAAGAAAATGGAAGAGCACCGTCCGCGCAACCACGTCACCGAACTTAAAATACATCGTATATATCGAGGGAAAGCTTCGCGAGCGATCCCCCAAATTTCATCTTCGACCCATTTCTAACATATTGCCGTATTCCATCCAAGGCTACATTATACAATAAATTTATTCGTCCACCCGGTTGGGCGCCTCTGCACCTCACCTCTTTGTCACACACATACACACACTGTCTCTCTCTCTCGTTCTTGCGCAAACGGCATCTCTCACGCACACGCACACGCGATTGGGTCAAGTTGAATATTCACGTATCGCGCGCGAGCGGCCTGCCGTCTATTGAAAGCGCGCGGCACCAGCACCAGCACCAGCACCAGCACCACTGCCACCAGCAACGGCAGCAGCACCGCTGCAGAGCTTCTAAAGCAAGCAATATACAGACGACGCTGCAGCCGCGTTACATCTACCTATATACATATATATATATATATATGCGAGACAGAGCTAGCGAGAGAGAGAGAGAGAGAGAGGCTATAAGGGTAAGTTGTAGAGATAGCGCCTCGTCCGCTCTCTCTCTCTCTCTCTCTCTCTCACTCTCACTCTCTCTCACTCTCCCGGCAGATAGCTCGAGCGCTTTGTATTTGCCTATTAATACTGAATTATACCATTTGGCCGGGGCTAGGCTCGCGCGCGCCACGCCGCTGAGAAATTAGCGGAGGCGCTAATTGTGTTAGGTAACCCAGTTAGCGACGGGGCTAGAGGCTTTCTCGCTTGCAACTCCTCTCGCTTCGCTCTGTCCCTTTCTCTTCCCTCTCTCTCTCCCTCTCTCGTTCTCGTCGCTCACTCAGTCACTCGCCATCCTATCCCGAGGGTGCGAGATAAAGGTTTTTTTACTGCACCTTCTGTGTATAGTTGCAGAGCTTTTTTCCGCGAGGTGCATAGATCTACGTTTTGGATAGGAATTTTGCTGTCGCGATGGTGGTTTTGGGAGGTTTTTTTTTCTATGAAAGACTCGAGCTTCCTTATAAAAGGAGAAAATGGAGTACCGATTAAACATTTGTTTTTAGTAGATATGAATCAAGTAGTAATTGCACGTGTTTGTTCAGACGCGTCGTTAAAAAGGGACAATTTTTTAATCTTCGCTGCATCTAATTTGATATCTATTTCGTATATACTTCAATACTAATGTGAACATGTCGTAAACGAATTAGGGCAAGATAAAACAGCGAAGAAAGAATCGATAAAATTTCTTTTTCGCACTAAGCTACTGCCAGCTTTAGCAATATGTCAACTCGAGAGAATCGAATCGTCAGTGGGGAAAAGTAAAGAAGAAATTCCCTACTCCGCGAAGTGCAAATGCACCTGAAAAATTTGTGCAGAGAGAGAGAGAGAGAGAGAGAGAGAGAGAGGGAGGGAGAGAGAGAGAGAGAGCAAAACCGCTGATTTTCTTCGCAGTTTTCTCGAGCACTGCATATCTCATTCCCTCCCTCGCACACACTTACACATTTTTTTCTCTATCGCTCCCTTTGTACTGTCGTGTGTTTTCTGTATATTGGCATTCGGTGGAAAAGTAGCAGTTGGGAGGGCAAAATTTACCCTGCGCACATTCACACAGGCGCTCACGGAATTGGGATTTATATATCGAACGGTTTCGTCCCAGAGCACGGAAAAAAAAAGGGTCGAGCTGTATAGTTCATGGTGAAAACTAAAATAGCGAGATGGAGAGAGAAAAAAACAGCGGAGTTGTTCAATGGGTACGAACGATTACTGAATCGTCGGAAAATTATTTACGATCTCGAGGTGAAATTCGACTGGAGAAGAGAGCCAGAGAGAGAGAGAAGTGAAATTGTTTGGGTAGCTGCGTATTTATGATCGAGCTTGAATATGCACAGAAAAGCGCCTGATTTATACAGAGATATCGGACGCTATTCAAATTATCCGATAATTGAAGCCATTGTCGGTGCACGCGCCCGATGTGCTAGTTATATTTTCGTTTTATCTATAAATAAACAATTTTTCAATTAATACAATAGAATATTGCACTTCATATTTCCGTTATTCAAGAGAGAATTCATTCAGCACTGAAACTAATTGAATTTTTATTTATATCAACGTTTGCACGGATCTTTTGTGACTTTATATAATAAAACAAAAAGCTCAAGTTATTTTTCGCAGCATTATTATACCAAGAGTATTAGATTCGCATGTATAAAGCTTTAAATAAAGCGACGTATACGTATCGATAAAATGACGAACTGAAAACAGCTGAGTGAGAAGAGGCGATGAAACTAGAGAGTAACAGAGTGAGAGGGGATAAGGAATGAAACATGGCAAGAGAGGAGAGAGAGAGAGAGAGAGAGAGAGAGGTGGGAGGGGGGGAACGTTAAGAAGCGAGCATTTATATTGAATTTTCTCGACTCCTTGGCGTTGAAATGTGTATTTTGCTACTGCGCACTGATTTACGTAGGTACTTTGCTTACAACCGCAGAGCAGAGCAGAGCAGAGCAGAGCTCTCGCAAAAGTTTCGCGAAGAACAAACGAGGTCAACATCCATTCGTTCGATTCCATTTCGCGCGCGCCGTGAGAAATGTGGTCGGCTGTGTTTCTGCGAAGCATAGATAATAGGGGGGACAATCTTTGTGATTTGTCGACACTCTTCGCGTCAGCGGCGCGGCGAATCTCAACTGCAAAACAATGATTCTTTTCTTTTGTCGCTTTCGCTTCTTCGGCCCGTTTGAGGCGTCTCCATAGAGAATATAACCCTTTTTCCTCGCGCGTTCATTACTTTTATCATTGTCCCAGCATCTACATACAATATGCAATATTTTTGTATTTTCACATATCCAGAAAATACACTGTACGCTATATTTTTATCAAGTGCAGGAAACGTAGAGCGAGTGTGAAATACAGTGTAGACCTTACATCACGCCGACATCAGCAGTAGCAAGTGAAAAATCGAATTTTATGCAATAAGTGCCAGACGAGCTGCCCGAGGCATTTATTTGATCAGTATATATATATATATATATATATATATATCTGGGATGTCTATAACCGTCAAAATAAGCGTCAAGGAAAGTGTGTACTGAGGGTAAGTAGGTTAGAGGGTCGAACGAAATTAAATTTCGATCACACACACACATGCACACACGAGAGTATAACATTATAACTCTGGTGTGCAGAGCGCGGCGATGGTATAACGGAGCGGTCGAGTATAATCTACAGGCTGCGGCGAAGACCCTAATCCCATAGCAGCCAATCCTGATTGAAAGATAACGAAGAAGCTCCCTCCTGATTAGGACAGATTATATACGCGCTGCACGAAAGTGAGCAACCGATATACGTCCGTGCCTCTATATGTGTATGAGTGTATATGTGACTTTCTTTTTAAAGGAGAGCATGTATATATATACTGACGGAATCGAAAGAAAAGCTATCGTTATCGTAAATATCGTAGGATATGCGATAGCGCAAGACTAATTTAGCTTTTTGGAACGTTCGATCTCAAGCAGTAATGCATAGAATCGATAAGCACCGTATAAAGATATTCGATATCTCGAGAAAGGTATTATGTACGAGCGAGGTTCTTCGCGGAAAGGAAGTAATCAGCGAGGCATCGTTTATATGCGGCTTATCGGTCAGAGCGATATTACAAATCTCTCGAAAGGCCCATACGTAAAAATTGAAAAAGTTTATTTCCCACGTGAAATGCGATATCTGCGACTCTCGTGGACTGGGGTACCGGTACGTAACACAACGTCCTGCACGTCGTCTAATAACTCGCGAGAAAACATGGAGCTCATACATAACGGCGGGGGATCACAAAAATATACTTCACATGCAATTCTACCATGTGTATATACATTCGCAGCGTCGTCCACATGTCACTGCCACCACCACCACCAGCAGCAAGGGTTAAACTGGGTCAGCCTTAGCCTCGGTACATCCTCCGTGCCACTCAGCACAAATGCATAAATGTGTATTGCATTATATTCGAGCGCCGCGTCGATATACATGCACACCGGACAGATCTACGTACACAGCCATACACACATACGTGTATACATACCATTCCCTTCTCGCTCTTTATTTTTCCTGCTCTCGCGTGCATTATTCGTTTCTCTCGCCGAGCTGCACAGCCGCGCGCTCATCCTTGCATTCTTTCTCTCTTACGTTTCTGGCATCCCTGAGAGCGAGAGAGCGAGAGAGGAGGCATTCGAAATCCAGCGTACGTGAGGTTTTGTGTGTCGCGCCGCGGCTGCGCCACCGACTCTCCTCGTGTGCAGCAGCGGTGCACACACGTATATAACGTCTCGCTGCTCCTAGGGATTGTCGCAATTTCTACGAAAAGGATTTCCGAAGGGATTTTTGTCACGTCACGACTGCATAGTCCTGCTGCAGCCACCGCCTATAGGACTTTTGCCCCCCGTTACATTAATCGTCCCGTGGTTTTCAGCCGCCGTAGCGCGGAATCTCTAGAGGGGAGAGAGACAAGGATCTGCGGCGGCCTGAAAGAGGAGCTCTAGCAGAAGAATCTCGGAGAGGCTTTGGAAATTAGAGTCTCTCGCGACGGACCATCTGTTGTGCTCGGCAACGGTATAGTGGATTTGTGCCCGGTATACCGGAATTTTTCGGATATTCCCGGCTGTATCAAGACAAATGTTGCAGGTGTCGCGCACTCTTTTGCCAGAGCCCGGATACATACGCTATAGCTGTGCACAATAACAGAATTTAGGAACCTCCTTTTTTCTTTGATAAATGCGCAGACTTCGTTGCGATAGCCAGCTTCTCTATATATCGCGATAAAATTTATTTTTCCAATGTCCGCGATGCAGCGTTTTTACATTATACAAATAACGATAATTGTATTGAACGCCAATTTATTATTGGGAGTTGGATTCGAAAATAATGTTATCATAGTTACGTATTTTTTGTACTTTTTTATATGAAAGATATCAAACTTTTTACCTCTCTAAAAACTTTTCTATTAATATTTTTAAAATATATAGATTCGTGCGATACGCAGAACGTTCTATTTCACAAAAACAATGCAACCGAATGCTTCGAATCCTTCGACCTGCACCGAGAAAAGAATTCCTCAAACTCATCAATACAGCGATTCGACAAATCAACGCAACGTTTCAAAGCCATCATCAAAAGCAAGCTACATCCAACCGTCGCCCAAAAAAAGAAATACGACAAGAACATTTAACAACCACAGCGATCATATTACCCAATTTGCCTCAGTCGCAGTGACGATGAATTTCCATTTTCTCTCGTGCGCGTGTCTAATACACGTCACGCCAGTCGCAATAACCGTTTATTCGGTCCGCGTCCAAAAAGGAAAAAAGGAAAAAAAGAAAAATATTCATCGTCGATCCTTTTCCTCGCGGCCTCTCCTTTCGCGTATCACCGTGGCTGCACCACCGGAGTGGGTGAAAAAAAGCGCGAAAAAGGAGCAAAAATAATGACTCGGAGAGTCAAAAGAAAGGCAGCTGTGTGCTGTGCCAGCCGCTCGAGCGTTTCCGAAATTTATTTCCTTTCCCCTCCCGCCGCCAGCGGGAATATTCATTGAATATTCATTTTTGCAGCGTCGACGGTGGTGCCGCTCTAAATATTTATCAGTGTGAGCCCCCGTCTGCGCCTCGCTACACCGGTAATCTTCAAATTTTCACCTTCATCTCCCTCTCTGTCTCTCCTCTCTCTCTTTCTCTTCCTCTGTGCGTCCATTCCGCGCAATAACCGCGATAGCATTTTTGAGGCGAAAAAGTCTCGCGCGCGCACACCTGCTGCTACCTCTCGTCTTCATACATCATCCACGTGTGTGTGTGCTTTTTTACTTTCCTCTCTCTCTCTCTCTCCCTCTCTCCCGTGGAATGCTCTTTATTCGCTATACGGAGCTGCTCGGAGCGACTGAAGGTATAGAAGGTATATACCTATACGGCGAATGGAAAAACCTGTAGCGGGAGCTTTGAGGGATGTGTGCGCGCGCGTTTTTCTTATTTCTCTCTCACTCTCTCTCTCTCTCTCTCTCTCTCTCCCTCTCTCGTCGGCAGTTCGGGAATGGGAATCGTTTTTAAAGCGCGTACCGTGCAGCATGTAAGGCGCCCGTGTACATATACTTCCTCCCGCGAGAGAGGCCTTTTAGCGTTATTATAATAACGAGAAAAACGCTTGGATGGATTCGCCTCTCGGGGGTGAGGGGGGGGGGGGGGGGGGGGTAATGGAGCCACCGTTGAAGAGATTTCGCGCGTTATGAGATTTCAACTGTGTGTAATTCGAATTAATGTCTACGGTTTAGTGTGCAGGAGATATTGCGATCGGTGTCCGGTGCTTTATGCGATGCTATTAAATAGATAGATGTATAATAAACTTTTATTTCAAATATGTTACTGTCGCTGTAATCTTTTTCATGTATGCAATATATATTATAATATATAGTTCTCAATTATGGTCACGGAACGCTTTTGTAATTCGATAAAAAATTTAAACAGAAAAGAAAATATTTATCGAATCCTTTGCACATTTCTATAAATCTCGCATTTTGCTAGAGTTGCGAGATCCGCTGCAGTAATGCCTTTATCCTTACCAGCCCGATACGCGCACGCTAACCTCGTTTGCTCTCGTCGTTGTCGTCGTCGCGCAAGGAGTAATCTCAGTCTCACGAGAGAACGCGCGAAAGGTAAGGTGCGCGGCTACGGTGTGTCTTTGCCTTTTATGCTCCTTTTGTTTATGATTCCCAGACATTTTCAAATTGAATAACGCTTCTCAATTTTGTTTCCCCGCCAACATTTCTTTCTCTTTCTATATATGTAGGTATACGCGAGCGTAGAGACTCCGCACCGCTCTTTGACTCGTGCGCCTCGCGCTCTGCGTCAGCTGATGCACTCTCCGCTCCTTGTCCCTTTTGTTTTTATTTTATTTCTATACGAACCCCGTCCGCGATTGATGCACATTTCTAAGTGCAGTCTATGGTATATACTATTTTAAAGAAATGCGCAAGGTGTGTCAAATGGAATGTAGCATTTTTATACTGTAATTAGAAAAATCGCTTCTGGTTAAAGCAATTTTGCTGAAATGAAAAAATCTTTGGGAAGATACTTGATACAAAGGTATACAAAATAAAATGCTAACACTTCTATTTCCAGCAAAATTTTATACAAAATCGTCCCTCCCCGTGGCCTTTTTTTCCACCCAGTATTGAATAACCATAAGCGTTGCGCGCCGCTGGTTGCACCGCGTCACCAGTGCACACACCCACACAGACTCAAAGTGCACGCTTCATTGATGATCCATCAATATTTATAAAGCCCCAAGCCGAACGCAAAGGTATGCATTTTAGGATTTTTGAATATAAATCAAGGACTCTCTCGGCGATCCGGCTTTGAGCGAATCTCATCGATTATAATAAAGGATACGTTCGCCCTTTTAAAATTGCGCAGCTTCACAAAAGGCACATATGTACAAGCGGCACCATATAGGTATGCGGATAAAACACGGAGAAAAAAGATCGCACCGTATCCACACACAACATGCATTATTGAAAGCTATAGCTGCTCAACTTTAGTGCGGACACGCGCTCCATCATCGTTATTAATCCTCGGAGAACTAACAAGCTGCTGCTGCTGATACTCGAATCGCGCGCTCTCTCGTCTTAAAAATCGCTCCGTTTCAAGCGATGCGGATCGATCCTCGCGACCCAAATATATATAACGTATAAACTGTGCAGCAGCGAAAACAGGAAGGAGACGCGCGACTGGAGCGGCGGCAGCGGGCGCTTACTCTCCATCTCCGGCCAAACTGTCTCGAACTCCGAAAGGGTTTATTAATAATACACTCGCGGAGTCGTTGACAGTCGGAAACTATTATCCTCTCCCTTAACCGTCTCCTCGCAGGCAGTCCTCGCGGGCTTAAACAGTTCGAGATCTCGCTCGCTCGCCTCGGGTGTGTGTGAGAGAGTGAGGCTGCACATGCAGGGGAGGAAGGTAGAGGATAAAGCGAGCTGGCGAAACTGCTAAATTAAGGACCACTCTATGAATCTCGAGCCCCTTAGTCTGTCGTCCTTCATCAGACTTCGGTACATCTCCCTCTCTCTCTCTCTCTCTCTCTCTCTCTCTCTCTCTTTCTCTCTTCACGATTCCTCATTACGTCAGTATACAGTCCCTGCACACACGTTTCGAATTAATGGCGCGCTCTGGGGGGATGTGTATACTATTGCGGGCGTCGTCTTCGATTGTTATCGTCGCGGATACTCATAAGCTATTGATTCGGATTGATTTGTACAAAGGATGGCTAGATTTCAGGGTAGATTTTTTTGCGAGTAATCTGGATCGGAATGGTATAGTAAATAAATCAGAATAAAATGCATACCGCATTCGTTTAATACTCATTTTTCAAGCTATTGTTAAAATTTATTCCAGTCAGTATTATCAATTTGCAGTATATTTGAGAGTTTATGTAGCAGGCACTACATTATACAAGTGTCCGAGAAGAAAGGTTATTACGGAAATGCCTAATCTATGTCGTTGAGAATAGATGCAGAAAAGCTCTCTTGCGCACAGCTTAAAAATACAATTAACCTTCTGGCCTTAATGGAAAGTTCAAAAAGCCGGGCAATTAATGTTATATAAGATCTAAAAGACAAGATGACACGCGGACGCGGTCAAAGAACTAATCTGCTTAAAAACTTTTCAGACGACTAATCAACGAAAAGAACCCGAAGAACTCAACCATCACCTTTCGGAGGCTTTAAATATTCGCCGCGTACCAACCGGTGATATATTGCCTTTCCCACGACTACCCATTTTTTAAGTGTTCCATTCGCTCTCGCGACTACCTCGCTAAAAGCGTAACTAGCGTATTTTTTCCCCTAAAATTTGAGAACTCAATTATGTTTAATTATTATAATCATGCCATATATTGCACTCGAGCGCGATCGAAATTGTATCTGAATTTTCTACCTGAATTTGGGAATTAATTATGGTCCAGCGAAATTTCAAACGAGCTACGGTTTTGCGAATTACGATATACTATAACAAACATTAATTTAGTACATGTAATATTTACTAGTATTATAGATAAATCTGCTTCTCAGTTTCTGGAATATCCATTTTAAATGCTATATTTTTATTACGAAGATTGTCTTAGATGCGTTAAAAAGAAATTGTTTAAAAAATAAGCTAGAATGCAAAGGTCTGCATATTTAAACTATATACTCACTAGGATCCCCCCCCCCCCCTTTTAAAACCCATTTCGAAAACTCATTGAACGATATACGCACTCGTAAAAGAAAAGTATATAGTTTAAGCGACGCATTTACGTCTCTTAAGGCTGCAACATTAATTCTACGCTCCCATACATGAAAGATAAGAAGGGTCCCTCGTATACATAGATGCATTCGCATACATATACGATAGTTTACATTCCAATCAAAAAAAATAAACACGTATTGGTAGCTCTCCTATATAAATACACGTACAGACGCGAGACTCTCGAGAATCGAATAACCTATAGGGAAAAACGCATCGTTCGCGAGGAAGATATATATTCAGAGCCGTGAAGGAGGTGGGGGAGGAGAGAAAAGGGATGTGCAGGCCTTTGTGGTGAAGAATAAACATCTTGATAACACTCCATTTCCCTTACTGATACTTTGCGAGATATGCTGCTGCCTTTCTTTTGCGCGTATATACAAAATGGGAAAGAGTGGATCGCTGGAGAGAAATTTGAAATTAGAATGGGGGGCGACGGAGAATAGCGATGATGTGATGCAGGGGGGAGTGGAACGCGAAAGTAGGAATGATATGCGTTAGGGAGACGAGAATGAATAATAAAAGTGAGTTTGTACTGATTTAAATGATATTGTTAGTGCGTGCAAAGATGGCATGAAAACTTGATTAACTATATTTATTATGTTAAATCGTCAAGAAATATGTATATCAGCATTGCAGAAACAATTCGAATGTAGAAATTCTATTAAATGCTTATCGATTTCGACAAAATTTCAGCAATTATTTTAAAATCTATTCTTACCTTAAAAATTGCGCAGAAGGGCAAGGTATGTCATAAAATATTTTTATTAAACTCGTTCAAGAGAACAAAATAGCGGACTAAAGTGGATTATCGAAATGAAATAATGCTGAAGAACTCTTTTAGGGAAGAATATAAAGTTAACGACTGATCTCAATTCGATAATTGAATTGCAGCTGCGCAGCAGTATTTCTAGGCGATTCATTTGACAGTTAATTGATTAGTTTTTAAAAGGAAGACAAATTGTAGATTAGCACAGTGGACTGAATCGAAAGGTTAAAAATCCCCATCGTTAGTTTTCGATTCATCCCGCCGGTCGCTAACAAACGTCACAACTTCTAAAACAGCCGCGTCCTTCACTGCCAAAAATCACCGAATTATTTAATAGCGGTGTTGAGAAGGTCGAGTTTAGTCTAGTGTAATCTTTGCATTACGAGATAACAATTGCAATGATAACATTTTTAATAAGTGGATCCTCGGGAGGGAAAGAGAAGCGAAAGGTATATAGAAAGAGTCTACTGCGCGCCGCTTGTCTTGTTTTTTTTCCTCCTCCCTCTCTCTCTCTCTCTCTCTCTCTCTCTCCCTCTTGTTTCCCATCTCGCTCTTTGAGTGTGTATATATACGGCTCTCTTTCCCCACATTTTCATTCCAAGCTCGCGTGCATATACAATGGACTCGTAGATTTTTCTCCATTTCCGCGAATAACCGAGTATTGCGTTTCGTTCGTTCGTTCGTGCTGTTCTTCTCCCCCCCTCTCCCTCTCTCTCTTTCTCTATTTTTTATGTCGCTCGTATGCTCGCCGCTGCTGCTTCTCTCTCTCTTTTTTTACTCTCTGCTTTGTGCTCGATGTCGAGGACGAAAATTTGATTGCTTGTATGGCTGTGATCAGGTAATTTTCCTTGCCTTGTCGTAAATATCGCGTTTCGTGGGCTTTTTATATAGTCTGAAAGGTATATAGTCGTGGCTTTCAATGGAACGATGGTATTTATATTATTTTTATTGTATCTTCCCGTCAACCTTCCTTTTTTCTTCCCCCTCCGCTTCTTTTGTCGTATACGCGTATGACGTAATCTATACTGCTCTATTCTAAATATGCATTGCCAAGTATTTTACTATACGCTATAGTTATTTAACTGGCATATAATTTGTAAGACAGTAAATAAAGGAAAGTATTTAAGCGACATGGGACTCGCATAGTTCATTCAACAACATTTCTCGCACCTCCATTGATATACAGAACTCAAAAGCAAAGCTTATATTATATGCACACCTTCGTATTTATAGCCGCGCAGAAACGTAAGCGTGTCGCGGGCTTAAAACTCAAAAGAGATATTTTATGCACATTTTGCCCCGCGCGAGTCGTGCTTAATACGTCGTCACGTTCAATACCCTCGGCCCACTCGACGGCTCAAACACGTAGCGCGTTTTTTTATTCGGGGCGTGAAATGTGTTTTATACATAAAAAAGTTACAAAGCGTGAAACGCGCGCGTCTGGGCAAAAGGTAAAGTTGTGCACTCGAGAGGTTCGCGCGCGCGCCCACGATGTCGAATGAGCGACGTACTCTCACTCTCTCTCTCTCTCTCTCTCTCTCTCTCTCTCTCTCTCTCTCTCTCTCTCTCTCTTTCTCGTATAACACTTCTTATACACCTTCAGCAATGCGTGCTTACTTCTTTTACAAGTAATTTGCGCAAACAGGCTGTTTATTGTGCAATCAGGGATTTTAAAATTTTTTTTCTTTGCCGACGTTCGCTTTCTTTTTTGTCGTGCGCTCGATTTAAAACTTTCTTCAAATTACATATACATATACAATTCAAAAAATTTGTATTGTAATCATTGCAGTGACTCAATGATAATAAGTCAATAGTAACGTTATACAAAAATAAAGCAAAAATAAAATTCTGATATCGAAGTAGAGTTTATTACTGTTGTTTTCAAAGCTTACTTTTTTATAACTCTGCAATGCAATATACATGGACTCGCTATATACGTTTTTAAAATAATACGAAATTTTTATGAAATTCCACCAAATGCGAAAAATACCTTTCGATAATGGAAAGTGTGCCGTCTAAAAACTCCAAAAATAGATGAAATATGTTCTCTTCCACGTTTGTTCGGCTCGAAAAATCTCGTTCCTACCAATCGCCTCGCTCTTTTTCCCCAAACCCTGCACACACTCAAACACACACAGTTGCACTCTTCTCTTGCAGGTTCGGAGGGGCAAAGTTCTCATTTCGGGAATAGGAATAAAGTGGGGAGGAACGGTGGAGCACTACAAGACGGTGAAAAAGAGTGAGAGAGAGAGAGAGAGAGTGAGAGAGGGACAAAGAGGGAGAGAGAGAGAGAGAGAGAGAAGCTCTTGAGTTGCTGTCCCCAGCTGCCAAGAGATAACATCCAATTTGCGCGCAAACCGCCGGATTTCGCGCGCGCGCGACGCTTCTCTCTCCCTCCCTCCCTCACGTTTCTGCAGGTATACGAAACCACGATTGTTTCGCCCCACCCACCCACCTATTCTCTCTCTCGCTCCCTCTCTCTCTCTCTCTCGCTCCCTCTCTCTCTCTCTCTCTCTCTCTCTTTATCTTTTTCCGTCTCGCGAAATGGTCGTCATAACGAGAGGGAGAGAAAGAAACTTATTGCCTTCTTATTTAAAGCCACGCGAGTATTTGCACCGCTTTCCTCGTACTTCTTTGGACGTTTTTTTTTACTAGTCGCGAAGATCTGTGCAGCACCGAGGGTTGATTGTCCAATTATGGCTATGTTTACGCAGAGGGGTAGGAGAGCTTGAATGTTTCGAGCTGTGTGACTCGCTAGGATTTTCAACAGAGGCGCACGGATTATATGTACGCTGTAGTTCTGGCTAAAATTGCTTGCGTATGAATGCGCGTGTTTCAATCTGCGTAGATTACATGGCGATAACGTATGTTTCGGAGAGTGCCTCAGTTAAACTGTATATTTTTCACGTAATTGCAACTATTAATGTTATTCTTTTACATGAAATTATTATATTCAACGAGAACAATTATTTTTTTTACTGACGAAATGTATTAAGAAGTGAAAATTCCCTGTCACCCAGAGTACATTTTTCTGCCAGCATAGTTGAAGAGGAAAATCTATTAAACTTTTATTAATACTTTGTTAAAATATTAAGATCTTGATGAAATGCAGTAGCCGCGCGATTTATCTGCACACGAGAGCCTGTAACACAATAGCCAATTTATACCAGCCATTGTAATTTACAGTTTTTTTCACCCGCGCTCATTCTCTTATTTTTCGTTTCTTATTTTCCTGAGTGGTTTTTTTCATGATTCAGGCTACGACTGGCTGCGGATCTCTCTTTTTTTTTCCTTGTCTTTGCTATTTTCCGTCTCGTTTTTCTCGGTTGAAGAGCAGCGCCAACGAAGACGGATACTTCCTTATGAATAATTAAAGGCTTCTCACTCGGGCAAGAGAGGGAGAGAGAGAGAAAGAGAGAGAGAGAGAGCGTAAGGACCGAGCACGGAATGACAATCGTATTACCCCGGGAGACCGAACTTTCCTGAAAATCGAAATAATTTTAATATTTAAAAATACAAGGAAAACAGCGATGCTTTATATATTTAATAATTTATACATCGAATACTATTATTATACATTTTTCATGCATGCATTAGATGTTTTAAAGAGAAAAAACGAGTATATTTTACTTTCACCTAAAGCTAGAGTACCTCGTTCAAAGAAAAACGAATATATGTGTCTTATAAAATATGCAATGGGTTTTATTGAGTACAGAAAGATGTTCATGCGGGTACGAGTAATTTATTTATAATACTACACGGTAAAGTAAAGAGTTTCATATTCATACTCGTGTAAATAGATGATAAATAATTTAGGCAACAATTAATCCAATAATGTGCTTATTTTTATTAGCTCTAAAAAAAGTAAATACTTCTGTTCTAATTCTTTTCAATAATTTCTAGTATTTTTCACAGTAGGCGAGTTGCGTTACACGGTGCGCTAAGATGAATTTTAATTCAGGCTGTTCTGCGATATTCAAATCCTCGACATCCAAAGATATGACCCTTTCTGGATTTAATTTTGAGCCTGTTAGCGAGAACCGCAGGAAACATAAACAAAACCACGTCTGTATATTTACATCTCCATTATATCTACAGACAAAAGTCTCGTCCATACGTTATACTACACATCCCTTTCCTTCCGCAAAACTATAATAATTTCTCCAACTGGCGTTTCCTCGGAATTACCCGCGCCAGCAACAATCGAAACCCGTATATCCCCTTCCTCTCTCGATCCTCGCGCAACTTGGTCACTCCTCCCGCAGCGCCCGTCCCCCAAAAATCCATATTCAAAGCTCATCCATCTCAAAATTCAGCGTCGCGTCGTTCATCCTCAAAACTTTGCACGCTCCATCTAACCGAACGTTATAGATCGATCGGCGCCGCTCCACGGCAAAGTTCTGAGGCCATGCGAGAGAGAGAGAGAAAGGCGGGGTGGGGAGGGGTTTAGCTTACAGCTTCTCGCTGGCGCGCGCGCGCTCTCCCCAATGATATAACGCCCGGCACAAGGGGGCATTAACTTCAGGAATCTTTCATCCGATTCAATTTCCGACTCGGAACCGGTGTGCCCAAGCCAGCCAGCCAGAGAGAGAGACAGAGAGAGAGAGACAGAGAGATAGAGAGAGAGATGACTCGCAAAGCAAGTATAAGCCGGATGTAAAATGGCGAAGAGTGAGAGGGAGGGAGAGAGAGAGTCCGTGCTGCTGCTGCCGAGTAGTAATGGCCGAGCACCGCTCTCTGAAATAATCCCAAGGAAAAGGAGAGGGAGCAAGAGAGAAGGAGAGGAGAGGGGAACGAAGGCCCGACGAAGTGGCCATTAACGATGACCAGAGATAAAGCGACAGCTTTGCAGCTTTAGCAGCAGTAGCAGCAGCAGCAGCAGCAGCAGCAGCATCGGAGCTGCCCCGCGCGCTCCGTTACTTGAGTGCTTTGAGCGTGAGAGGGGGTGGGTTGGGCGGGTACGGAAGTTTCAATATTAAATGGCGGCTCGTGTCCGGTGGCTTGCGCATGTTGATGCCGACGACGACGACGAGGACGACGCCGTACAGTGCCGAGGATCTCGCGCGCTACTTCCGCCCCGTTGCTCCTGCTGCTATATACTCGCTGCCTGCCTTGCTTAAGTTAATGACGCGATCGCCACTCCATCATGGACGCTCGTTTCTTTTTCGACCGATCGCTCTTTTGTTTGCTTAAGTGGTGCTTCTTTTTTTGCTAAATTGAATACTTGTATATAGATTCGGAATGATGGTGAATTTCCGGAGTGAACAATAAAGAAATAAGTGCTCGATTAACTCGAGTTCCACTTAAATTTTTACGAAAGATTGATGAAATAAAAAATGTTCTTGTATTACTATAGATCCACCCTACAAACACACTAAAAAAAGTACACAATCATAAAATGTATAATAAGCATCTACTTACCGCTACTTCTGTTTATATTTTCAATTGGCATAAGTATACGGCCGTTCGAGTCGTTCGAAAAATCGGCGAAAACCTACAGCGAGAGAAAGCGAAGGCTACCCCGCTATACCACCTTTAATTTTTCTTGAATTTCTACCTTCACCGCCCAGTCCCCGTGTCTCCAGTCTTCCTTCCTCTCTCTTCTCTTTCCCAGCGCGTCGCTCTTAAAAGAAGAACAAAGATCTCCCTTTCCCCACTTTGAATAATTTTCGCCTGAGAGAATATAATGCCGCCGAAGGAAGAAGCGAGTCGCAAGCGCGCGCTCGCAGGGCGCATCCGGTTTTCGGTAATGAGCCACTGGCAATTTTCATATTCCCCCTCCTCCTTACCTCCCGCTCAATGTCGCAGCTTCTTGTCTCTTGATCCTCCGCAGTGAGAAAGTAGCATGTTTTCGCGGCGAGGGGGGGAAACAAAAGCCGCTGAGAAAATGGCGAAATTATGACGTTTGCGAAATTAATTAAGCCGCCGTGTAATTGCACGCGTTACGCGACGGTGCGCCGCTCTACCTTATACAAGTCTTGCGATGGGAAATTTTCGGTATCGCGTGTATATATGTCTCTCTCTCTCTCTCTCTCTCTTTCTCTCTGTGCGCCGGTGCGAGTATATAAACGTTAGGATTCTTGCAAGAAAACGCTTGAATTCACGGTCTTATTAGAAGTCGAGCGCCGCAGGATCAAAGGGGAACAATTTCTCTAATTGTCGTTTGCGTAATTGGGCGTTCAAAAGCTTTATGCCGCGTGGAAATTGAAGACCGACGGCTGCGATTCCCTCAAACATTTCGAATCTCGTAAATATTTACTTTTGATTACGCTGATAGCCGTCGAGGATGCATATTACTTTATCGATTCCAAGAAATTTTCACGAGTAACCTGGCAATCATATTACCTGCAAATTAAATTATATTTTATCGTTCGCTGAAACGTCACTAAATGTCTCGCGTTGTCAGATGTTGAAACAAGAAAAGCTGTACGATGACAAGATGCAACGTCACCAACATACCAGTAAAATGTAAAATCTTTCTTAATTCCTCTATCATCGAGCAACCGAACACGACTCACCTAGCAAAACTAATCAGCAGCAGCAGCAGTAGCAGCAGTGGCAGCAGTAACAGCTCACATCCGAAGCTCTCAATTAAACCGTCGCAGCCCAACTCGCATCTCGTGACACGCGAACGTTCGACTCGCAGAGCCTCCGACTCTTATATACACACCCGGGCGTTTGTCGGGGGCAGGCACCGAGTGCCACGAGAGAACGAATAGAGAGAGAAAGAGAGAAAGAAAGGCCAGACTCCCGTTTGGACGGGCTAAGAAAAATAATGGGAAAAAAGCGGGCCAGAGAATCAGAGAGAGAGAGAGAGAGAAGGGCGAGAGAAAAGACGAGTGGAGAGGAGAGCGACTTCCGCGCGTCCCTACGAGCCTCGAGCACGAAATGCCTCGGCCCCGACGTTCTATAGTTATTAGGGCAGAAAACACCGGTGCCCCCGAACGACTTGCGCGCTTCTGGAAGAAATTTGTTCTCTCTCTTTCTGTTTTCCTCTTTTTTTTTTTCGGCGTAATGCTGAATTTGGGTATACGTTGCGAAAATATCTCGAGGTGTGCAATGAAAGTTTGTGTACGCGGTGGGTGTGTGAGAGGTGAAAAAGTTGCGCCGCGGCCCCGTTTGACTGAGCTCACGCAACACTTAACCGCTCGCCGATACTTTTATTTAGAGCGGAGGAAACGAGCATCAGAAAAAAAGTATATAGCTTACAGCCGAGCCTCTGTTTAGAGAAGAGTTCTCGCGAGAAGGTCTTTGCACTTTTTCACGCATAACGCGTTTTCGTAATTCGTTAGTTTTGTTATTTAAGTCTTGAGCAATACATTTTTGTTACCATCGCGAAGAGAAACGTTATATTTCATAAATCCTCTTATCCTCGACTGTCACGTTGCTCATCGCATGGAGCGGACCGCGGCGAAAAATGTGCAGGAGACCAAAAAACTTTTCATTTGCATAGACTCGTTAGGATTGGAATCGCTACAGCGTCTGAATAAATAAGAAGGCGTCGCTCGCGCGCGTCTCTCTCGCAGTATCGGATGTAGTATAATGCAAACTCCCGCAACGAGTGCGAGGTGTCGCGCCGTGGAAAGAAAGAAAGAAAGAAAGAAATTTCCTCCTTTGATTTTCCATACACACTTTCCTTTTTGTTTTTTTTTCTTACCTTTTTTTTCCTTCTCTCGCTTGTATATACTCTCGTCTCTTTTTTTTTCTGCTTCTTCTTTTCTTCTGGGGTGCGCATGGGCGAGGATTTCATTTTTATCCTATTTATTCGGGCGCCAAGATAAGCTGCTTCTGGATTCTTTAATATGAATCACAAATTGAAAAATCTGCGGGTACGCGGCTTATACCGGGTGGGCGGTGGGGCTTTGAAAAAAGTTCTATTTTGCCCGCAAAGATATTAAAAAATTTGAAATTCCTCGAGGTTATTGTCTATCTCCGAGTTCATAAAAATAGTAGATTAAGGAAAGAATTTATATTTTATAAAATAGAACATAGTAAAATGCTATAATAGGTATTTTCTTTACGTTTCGGGTAAGTTACCATTTCTTCAGTAAATGCAGTCATAACCACTAGATTATTACGCGAAGTAGTAAGTAATTCAGAAAACAATTAATTTTTCCACACTGCACAAATCACTCAAAAGTAATCAACTACAGCATATTTCTCATCGTTAAGAAAACTACTGTAGTATTCAGAATTTACAGCACACGTCGAATCTAAATTTAATAATAAGAAAGAGTAGGGGCTCATAGCGAAATTTTTGCCACCACCACCGCCACTATCAGCAGCCGGCAACCCGGCAAATTCCATTATCTACTTGCGCACATCTAAAATCTCTATCGTGACTTTGGATTCTCCACGCAACAGTGACTAAGCCGGTGCGCCGCCGCCGCCGCCGCTGCATGGAATCTCATTATGCAGTGGCGCGCGATCCCCATGTTTCTTACCTTCGAAATTACCCGGAGTGCAGCCGGGCGCCGCGCCGTTCTCTCATCGGCTCTATTTCCTCCTCGTACCTCCGTTTTTGTGCTCTCTCTCTCTCTCTCTCTCTTCCTCTCGTGTCTTTCGCGTCTCCCTGTGTATATATACACCCTTGTTCCTAAAGGGCTGAGCGCCGCGCGTCGACTTATCTGCGTAATTTCTGGCTGCGCTGCTGGGTATTGCACTGGGTTTACCCCGAGAACCAAGACGAATGACAAAAGTGCAGGAAAAGCTAAATGAGCGTGAATTTTGGGACACTGGTTGAATCCTTTGGGATTGTTGCGTATTTCAGCGGCAATGGAATTTGGATTAGAGTAGGAATTGGAATTTTTGAGAAAATGGAAAAAATGTATATTTCTTTGTGCTTGTTCGTGCAAAGGATATTTTCATAAGTTCTGGGAGCTTTAAAGTTTCGGTGTTTAAGATGGTGGCATAAATATGTTTGAAAGTTCGCGTGACGTCACGAACTTACACGTGAAAACGTATGTTTGAGTTATCGCGTGCATTTCAATCTGCTCTTTCATTTCTGATTTATTAAAAAGTATAAGGAAAATTGGATTACAGTATTTTACGCAAGCTGACGAAATATAAAACAGAAATAGTTCTGTAAAATAATCATTATACAGATGGCTGCAGATCATAATTATAATCGTATAAAGTTTCATACATATTTTATATTGTCCCGGAACGAAAATAGCAATTCGCACGAGATGAATATTTTTACGCTTGCTTGATGCTTACTACTAATTTCCATCTAAAAAATTTAAGTAGAATTATAAAAAGTACAAATACACACCCTTTGTTCTGTTGGACAAATAATTCGTAAAAAGTTAATAAAGAGGAATGATAAAAATATCCTTTCGTGAAATTGAATTAAGAAATGTACATTCTCCTGTATTAGCATTAGCAAGTGCAGAAGCAAGTGCAAAAATATAATTTTTATTTTTGACGAAAATATAGTAGAACCACATCTCCGCACCAGAATAGAGCAGAATAAAATTAATATTTTTAATTATTAATCATCATAAATCAGCTTCCATCGTCAGAAATACAATATTACTGACGCACCACTCGCCATATCATCCTTACCCTAAAAAATTCATCGGAAACTGCAGCCTATACAAATTCCAAATCGGCATATCGTCGAACTCGCAACTGTCACTAATTACAAAGCCAACATCAAGCGCGGTGCAGCTCTCGGCTTCCTTTTCAGTGACCGAGTTATACAGATGATTACATAGAGACACACACTCGCGCGCAGCCACGGTAACGAGCTCTTTAATTATGTTTGCAATCTGTCAAGAATGAATGAGCAGTTTATTAATGAGGTCAGGCCGCGTGTACGAGCTCCTGCTACTGGTGCTGCTCTCGCAACCTACCTATAGATACTTTACGCTGACAACGCGCGACTGTGCGGCTCTCGGGGATGAGCTGTACACTTGGCGCGGGAATCTTTCGCGCACTGAAATTATGCGATATTTGTTTTCGCGCGTCGAGCCTCGAGGTGATTTCACGGCTTGTTCGAGGACGTGTATAATTGCGTTGCTTTTCGAGAGCTGGCGAAAAATTCGTGGCATCGAAGCCGCTCTTCTTTTCATCTCGTTTACAGTGAAACTGCGCAATATAGTATATAGAATGCATTTGTAATAGCATTTGTATTAGAAAGTAGAGTTCTTTTATTGCAGACGAACTATAATACTATACGTGCAATTTCCAACTCTTTCTCTTCTAGTATTTTCGCCACGTGTGCACAGTGCGGGGGAAGGGAGGGGGAGAAAAAGTTTAGCCTCCAACTTCTATCCGGCGCTTCGGTCGCGGGCGATACACGAACGCGGAATGTCAAAGAAGGTAGAGAGAGAAAGATAGAGGATGGGTGGATCTGCTTTTACTCCTTCGCGATGCGACGTTCGAGACTTCGTGTTCGTCACTTGTGAATTCCTGATACCTCATCTGTAGGGTTTATTTTTTTTTTTTTTAATATTCGTTGGAGACGAATTTCTCTTTTACCACGAGAAACACTTCTAAATTGACGTTTGTAAAGTCCAGTTTCGAGATGACGATTCGCTGATATTCTTGAGCGAGTGTAGCTTGTTACGGAAGGTTTTATTTAGTATTTTATAACTTTTCTTTCGAGGAATTTAGATGAGCGAAAAAAAATTCTAATCTACAGATCGCTTTTATAGATTCAAATGAGAAGCGTACATAATATTTACGTAACATCAGTTTATCAAGCTATGACGTAAAAAGTGCATGTGATTCATATGTCAAAAACAAATCTAATTTTCAAGTGTACACGTACAAGAAACTTTAGTCAAGTTCGGGAGGGTTATTGTGGAACCTCGCCGGCGCTTCAATTAACGTACGAAAAAACATTTTTAATACCAAGCCCATTAACGAGTTCCACCAATCCCGCGGCCTCGTAAAAAGAAGAAAGAGCGCCAAGACGCGTCCGCGCACTGGCGCTGAAATATTCATTAGGATCTTTTTTATTTCTCATCTAGGAGACCATCAGTTGCCGCGACCTCTCCCTCTCTCACTCTTGACTCGTCGCATCGCACGAGTCAAGCCCACTGCTGTCTTATATAGAGCTCGAAGGATCCCGACCTTTTTCCAAGTGCCCGCCTAACTCGTTCGAAGTTCCTCTTTCACTCGACTCCTGTCCCTTCAACCCTTGTTTCTGAACTCTACGTCATGCCTTCGTACTCTTATGCGGATCTCTCCCTATTCCTATATCATATTCATTGACAGAACTAGTTTTTTCTTTTCTTTCGGTCAAAGTGATAATCACGTTAGGGACTATCTTTGCAGGAACATAAGCATACGAAGATGAGTCAATGTAAATACAATTTTGTAAGCTCTTTTTGACGCGGAATGCTCTACCATTATTTGTCAGCTGGATTCACGCGACGTTAATCGCACATCATAAATATGCCGATCGCGCGTCAAGATACTTTGAATGAGATGATGCAATTTTACCTCCATGGAGAGAAGTATCGCTCTCTCTTCTTTTCTCTCTGTTTTTCTTTTTTCTTTCTCTTTTCCTGCCGTCTCGCAAACGTCGTCCCACAAGTCTAGAACTTTTTCCCCAAGTATCGAGTTTTCTTATTCGCCCCATTCTTATTCGCGTAGTAACTTTTTTACTCGACAGTCTTTTTTTGTAAACTGCTTCTTCGTCCAAGTCGCTGCTTCGGCTATGAGCATGGAAATTAAAAGGGAGAAAAAAAATTATTTTTATAATGATCAAAGTTATAATTGCGCGATTGTTTTAAATATTTCAAGTTAATTAGAAATACTTTCCTCAAACTTATAGTGTAAGGAATTTCTGTGATCAAAATTTTATCGCCCATCTTTTACATACATTGCAGAATTTCGTATTCATTATCTTTTTCATTATATCGCACTTGGATTTATACCGATATAATCATTGTATTATACGTTCAAAAGTTTAATTCATAAGTATAAAATTTTATTTGAAAATGTTTTATGAACCAGACAAGTAGATAGTGCAGGTTATTATCTCTGAATCTTTATCTTAAATAATATTCGTTAAAATTTATAATAACAGGAACATCTTATATTTTCATTTCCGTAACTAACACTCCACTCGAAATATTATTATTGTTGCGTAAAATAAAATATAACATTTCAGCAAGAGTTTGAAAACATAATTCGCTCGTGCCATTAAACAACGTAAATAATGTTAATCCAAAGTGCGGCCTCGTCGTCTTTTCCATCTCTCGCGGAGATATAAAACTTGAATACACAATTTCCCATTTTGGGGGCATTCAGTGGCGCTCGGGCTCATCCCCCGACGACCGGGTATTCCGTGGGATATTTAGAGCACTCGCGCGATATAATGAATACGAGCGCGCGCGGAAAGCTTGCAATAACTTACCTAGAGAGCTAGAGGAGAAATGGGGAATGCAAAACAGAGGAAAACTGAATGAGAAGCGAAGAAAAAAACAAAAGGAGGGAGGGCGAGGAGTGGGAGAAACCGGCAACATGATAACAGCATTAACGTTCTTAATGAATTTATCGTCAGGTAACTTGAATGTAATTAATGTTAAAATTTTAAGACGTTAGTTCACGTCTTGAGTCGAGGAAAATGGTCTTGATTTAATTTTTTTTGCAACTTATTTGTTGGTTGTGTAGTATTGATATCCGCACAGTTTTTCTAGGTACTGGGCACATTTTATTACCAGGAACATTTATTACCTCTGAGATTGCGATCTAGAATCTCCTTTTATATTCATTCTTATATCCTTGTTGTCTCACTGGTTTCTGTTATGTCACAATTTTATTCGTTTCATCGGTCGTTATACTTTATTTACATTCCATTTTCTTTTTTTTTTTTATATACTAGGCTGTTTTCGAATTCATTATTTCTTATGTTTCGTTAACCAAATATTCTTGGAGACTTCTGCTAAGGTAAGGCGCAATCTAGTAATTAAAGCTATTAGTAGAAGAGAGTTATTGAAAAGTCTCGCTTGATTCCGTAATGTTTATACACATGCACTCAAAAATGCAAGGTCGTTATAAGTATTTATCGATATTCCATGTGCTTCAGTCGAGTCTTGCAAGCTCATTACTCTTGTGTTTTTATTGAAAAATCTTAAAATAAGGGCAAAAATTTAATGCTAAGCATGAAATGCAGAATGAAACGATAAAAGCTTAAAAGTGAAATATTAAAATTATCACGTTAAATTTGATATAGACATATATTAATTAAATAATAGAGTAATTCGTATGATTTGTAATTTACTACTATGATAAATCAGTATTATAACACTGAACTGAATCTGTCAGAGATTAACGCCTTACATTGACACATTATAAGAGTAAATTTGAAATAAACTTTGAATTATCAAGTACACGGAATCGGGTAATTGATAATCCAATTATTAAAATAATATGAAGTAATTGCTCGAAATGAAACCGATAAATTGATCTGAATAGGAAAAATATGCTCGTCGGGAGTTTAAGAAAATATTTGTTATTAATACGCACTGATTATTTACATGAAACCCGTATTTCTGAAAATTCGCACGATCAATTAAACTACATTTTGCAAGTAGTGCAAGTGCTGCTAAAATCCGACCTCGAGCAATCACATCGATTTTTCGCACATCGACACATTAAGCAGAGAATCTAAATCATATATTTCATAATTCATAAATTCGACATATCCTACCGAAGCGAATTATTCATTCGCTCGTATCGAAGCGAACTCCACGTTTCCTCTCCCTCCCCCCTCCCTCCCTCTCTCTCTCTCTCTCTCTCTCTCGCGTTTCTACGACTGTTTCTGCACCTATAATAAGAAGCACTTACTTTCCCATATCGAAAGCCACCGCGGCGCCGGCGCCCACAGCGCGACGCGACCGTCCGCGTATAACGATATCGGCTTACAGCAGCCAACTCACGCGGGGATAATAATACACGCTTTATCGATCCTAACATTTTTCTACGAGGCAATAAAAAAATCCGAAATCTGTTCACCTTCATCATCCGGTGAGAGAGAGAGCGAGAGTGAGTGAGAGAGAGAGAGAGAGAGAGAGAGTCAGGAAGAGGAAGTAGCCTCATACCCCGTGAACGATAAATTCCTTCGCACTAAAAGAGCAGCGGCACACGACCTATAACCACACACGGCTCGGCAGAGCGGCCAAAACAAATATATATAATGCAGCCTTCTCCTACCCTTCTCTTACCCTTCTCCCCCTCCTCTCTCTCTCTCCCTCTTTATGTAGGTCGTTGGCATCGGCTACCTCCACAACCACCACCACCACCACCGCCACAGATGATAAACCATAATGTGACCGCTGCAGGGACGTTGACATTCATTTTAATCGGAATCAGCCGGCGAAGCATGCACCACCACCACCAACAGCGGCAGCGGCAGCAGTACGGAGCTGCTTGGTCCCCACTGGAGAACAGAGAGAGAGAGAGAGAGAGAGAGAGAGAGAGAGAGCCCAGAGATAATTTTCGCCGCGCGGGTGAGGGAAGGACGAGGGATGCGGCAGTCGACAGCACAAAGAGCTGCACCTATAGAATGTAGTGCCCGCTGCTGCTGCTGCTTCCCCGACTCGGAATGACTGAAAAATGAGAGGAGAAATAATGGGCTGCTGGAGTAAGTGAATTTTTATGGGGAAATATAAAGAGGTGCGCGCTATACTGGCTGGAATAGACTTTGAAAACGCCGTGCGACTGGTGAGGATACTACATAGCTAAGGCTGAATTGTGACTGAAGTCGCCTGATGGGAATACTGTAGTTATGCAATTCTTCCAGCAGTTCCATTCTCAGATTCGCTTTATACGGGCTTGTTCCGCAAGAGATGTTTATTGTTCGGCCGCGTAGGTGTTGATTTGAATCTGATTTGGTGTTTGGCGCAAGGTTATGGCGTATTGCTAGAAATAACACTTTTCTTATATTATTGTGGGTGCCACAGTGTATTTGAGGAAAGGACGAGTGCTAGAAGACTATTGGCACGTCCGAATCGAATTATAATCGAAAATCAATGCACTTCGGAGATATAGCGAATGTAATGGGAACAAAATGGTACGAGATAAAATTACCCTGTATTTTTATGAACTTTATTTTTTTATGAAAATTCAATTCAGAGCAACCGACTCATGCTTATTCAGCTCCTATAGTCGTACCAATTCTAGATACATATACATATTTGGAATGAAAACGAAAGATAAGTTAGAAACAATAGTTTTATTTAGCTTGCGCTAGAAAAAAAAATCTCTCAAACCAGACAATTTAAAAATATATTTGATGGTTTTAAAAGTTAAATTTATCAAAATAAACCAACCAACTATTCCAAGCACTAAACTAACATAATTAATTCACAATATAAAATATTTTTTGTAAAAGTGCCCGTGTACATATCCCCACGAAAAATTGTTTCAATCACCAAACTACCTTTGAAAAACACATCCTACAATAATTAATTCCCCGATATTTTTTCATTCCAATTTGCACGAAACATATTCAAAGCTCGCAGGTTAATAACAGAGAATGTTTAAAAAAAAAAAGAAAAAACGAGTGGGTATAATAATAATAAAAAAGAGAACGTTATAAATTCTGCGGGACAGTTGAAAGTTCGCCGTGTGACGTATCGACAAAAGCGCGAAGGTCGATCCCCGCGAGGGATCGGTCGAGCAGCAGCAGCAGCAGCGGCAGCGAATCCCGTCAGGCCACAAAACGTGTCATCGGCACGCTACTCCCGATGATACATCCAATTAATTTGCCCCGGTGATTAATACAGTGGAACAGTAGCGGCGGCAGCTCTACTCCGCTTGTCAGGCCATCGCTATGCCATCGCAAACTTTGAACGCGGCCTCGGTTATTTCTCCTGTTGCTGCTGCCTCGACCCATTTTTTTTTCGTTTCTAACCGGACTGCTGCTCATTATTATTTTTTTGTTTGCTTGACAAATCTGCTTGTTCTGTAATTAGTTGCAAACGAAGGATTCAAAATTTTTTTTAATTATCTTGGATGCGTCGTGGTACATGTTTGAAAGTTTTATTGCACTTGTATTTTTTCCCCATCGTTCGCTCGCATTCTTTTTTTATTCTCCAGCGCGAAAATAACATGTGGAATCGTAAAAGTCGTAAAATCATATAGCGGTGCTGGGGAATATCTGATACTCGAAACTGGACGTGTTTTGCTTTCCATAGAAAATAAAATACGTCACTGTGTACATTAAAGAAACAGACAGGGTATTTTTTCATCTCCCAATTTCACGATTTATGACCGCGACGACATGCGCTTGCAGCGTGAAAGAATAGAGACGATCTTTGACACGAACAATGGAAAATTTAATTTCTCCTTCATGTCGCTCTGTATACGTTATTTAAATTACTAAAAAGAGAACATTATAAAAAATGTTGAACTAAAGACAATAATATTCCCAACGCACGACTGATACACTTACTGAGTCAAAAAGAATGTTATTATACTTTTTCACAAGCATTCTGTACGACTATATACATATATTGTGTCTGCCTGTACTTAGTGATTTTAAATTACTTACAATTATAAACACATTTTCTCTACATTCACACATAATCACCGATTAACATATCAAATCAACCCACATTATCAAAAAAGCGCAAATCCCGTAAAGTTGACATTTCCGTTTTAAACTCTCCCTGTTTACAAAGTCAGGAGAAGAGGCAGCAGCGCGAATTCTCCTACCCGAGCTTAAGCAAATGCAACACAGCGCGTCGCACGCACATCATCTCTCTCTCTCTCGTCAATATTAAATCCGTATACGCGCGACTTACGCATTTACAGTTGGAATCGTCTGCTTCATGCGGTGGCTGGGGCGAATTAAAATTACACGCAGGACCTGTCGCTCGCGCGCGCGCACACACACCACGACAAAATCTGCGACGCGGGCTTTTTGAATATTTACCCTGCAGAGGTGGAGGAAAGCCGCCCGCGCCGCCTCGTCGACGCTCGTGAATTCGAGAAAAGCAGCGACGGCGCCGCCGGCGGCAGCAGCCTCTCGTATATATCGACGGATTTGAGCGAATCACGTAGATGTTGCACAACCACCCCGGTAAAAGCCGATGAATGACCCTCTTATTTATTCATCGGCGTATGGCTTTTTTTAAGTTGCCTCCTCGCGATGCCAAAAATTCTTGTAAAGTGCACGGGAGATTTTATTTTTGAATTTCGAAAAGGACCGCGTGAATTTTTTAACTGTTTGCTGGGACCTGTGTACGCTTCCGAAATCGTGGGCTATAAATATATCGGCGCCTCGAAAGCGGCTTTAGATTGCCAAGATCTACAACATTAATGTTGTTAACGACAGTTTTCTGGGACATTTTTTTATTACGTACAATAATACGATATATTGTAAAATTAAATGCCTTTATATATATATAATGTAAAAGTTTTCTTAATATAAAGAATATAATTTGCTTTTTAGTATGTGGGAATAAGAAGGAAAATAATTTTAAAAAAAATACTAAAACATTTTACTATACTGAATATATCGCTCAAGTATGCCTTGAAATATTATGCCGAAACTTTGTAACGAACTTTGTGCGCAGTCTATTCATAACTAGTGGGTGATAAATTCAAACAAAATTATTATTTTAAAACTAGTAGCCTTCGATCGCTCTAAAACTATAAAAAAAGTTATCTGCAAACATAACCCCAAGTTACGCCGCGCGAAGCTTCAGTATTATAGACACAATTTCATAAACTCGAAGAGAATAAAACCATAATAAACGATCGACATAGCCAATAAACATTTTCCCAATAACATCGTTAACAAAATGAAAACTTTTGCATCGTAAGTATATTCCATTACAAGCGCTGTAAAGTATGTAATTTTAAAACTGAAAATCACCGGTCGCCTCGACAGCTCCGGCCAGTAAAAGGAAAATTTACGACGCATCGGCCGCAGTGCGCCAAAATGAAAGTTAAGATCGGCATAGAAGGGGAAAAAAGCGAAATAAAGGCACACACACATTGTTCCACCCCCAGTCGTTAATAATTCGCTAGGCGTTCTCTTCTTTTCAATTATACGACTCGATGCGCGTCGCTTAGGGGTGCGGAGATCGCGTTCAACGATCGCAACAGGTCTCGCAACGACAAAAAAAAAACAACGCCGTCAATGCGTAATGACCCGAACTCGCGGACGTACAATCGCGTATATAAAACGATAATGACTCGTGACGGTGTGTACATTTTTACGAGGCGATGGTAGCGGCGGTGGTCCGCAATTATTAGAAGCAAAAAGCCCATGCAAATAGCTTAATTGCAATCTGAATTGCGTGCGTGCGCTCGGCCCCCGCGCGCTAACGACGTTTTGATTTATACCCGCGAAAGCGCGTCCATATGTATACCGCAGACACACGAACGCGTTATTATTGCATATGCGCTTTTACTTGTGACATGCTAATAAGTACGAGGGAGAAAATATATATATACATAGATATCGCTCAAGCTCGAGTTTAGCGGAAAAATAATATTCGATGCGGTGTCGTCGTCGTAGTCGTAGTCGTCGTCTGGACTGGCATGGCAGCTACGAGCTCCGCCGCAGCTACTACTACTACTACACACACACACATGACGTCGTAAATAACGTTTAATTGCCCTGGCGTGCGTTGGTATAAGCCGCGACCGATGCGCACTTGCGCGCCGTTCCCCGTTTATGTGTACATTGTTGATGGAAATATTGCTCGGTTGATTCGAGCGCGTTGCGGGAATACGTATGTTTCCCTGTTTTTTCTCTCTTTTTTTCTTTTTGTATTCAGAAGTTAGATGCGGGGGCGAGCGGATGGGGAATAATGCCTTTCAGTAGCGGATATCAGTATTAAATCAGACGTCGCGGAAATTGCGATATTAAAAGCGACGTTTCAACGACTTATTGCGAACGTTTGTTCTGTATGTCTGCGTGTTTGCTTTTGCATTTCGCCCCCCCCCCCCCCCCCCCCGCGCACTTTGTGAATACCGAGGACGCGGAATTTATTTTCAATATACGTTAATTAAGGATGTAATTGAATATGTCGAAATGAATAAACGGAATAATATTTTAATACGTTTTATATGCCAATAACCGGTCTTCGATTTAACATTTCGTGTTGTGCAACATCTAAAGCTCTCGCTTTGTTGTCCGATTATGATGTCAAAATAATTATTGCACGCACGTTTATCCGCTAAGCTCGAAGCTGGAAATTCTTGTTCATCACGTTTGCCGCTGCTTTAGTAAATCCTGAATTTAATATACATATGTCTATTATTCTTGTTTTTCCCTCTTCTCTTATTAGCAGCGCGTCCGGATTGTGAAAAAAGTCTCGCAAACTCGCACGTGCGATATACCGACATTATTCTCAATCGTAGTACAAAGTGAATATTAATGTAAAGGAAGATGCCCACGGATATAAACATAGCTGTCCGACTGCACTCTGACCCATTCTACTTGTTTATTTACAGCTATACTATCCATATTAAAATTCAAACTTTAACAAGACATATCTAAGTTTCCCTTTGGTCTAGTCAGTTTATACTTTCTGGAAAATGTTTCTTGTTTTTATAACCCATACAATTATTTATATACTATTTTGTATATATACAATTATGCCATTTATTAAGGTTCCCCATTAGGGGGACAATTACCTGCTGTGTGATACGTATTTGTCAAGCGCTACATTTCAAAATGACCGTTATGCAGTTGACATTATTGGAGTCATTATTTAAATATTACAGTCACGCAATCGTTAGGATCAAATAACGTCATAAGAATATGCCAAGTTTAGATTGAGTTTAACTGGAACAAAAACATGTTGTAACTGAAAGCAAGATTATTTTTACCCGCGTGAAGTAAATTTTTCCATGTTGAAAAAATATCGTATTCTTTTAGGATCTCCGATTTTATTGTTTCTCTATCTTGCATACTTCTTTCACGTAAAACTGTTTGTATCTCTAAAATTTTTCTTAAGAGGTCATTTAATACTGTTCCTCGCATAATGTGACACTCACGAAGCGTAAATTCTACTTGATATTTCTGAAAAAGATCTTACTATTCGAGCTAGTTTCTTTGAAATTTTTCATTTTCATTTGAAACACGCATTTCTCAAAATTATCATCAGTTCACATTTTCTTTTCGAATTTAAAATAAAAAATAAAAAAACCTTGATTGAAATTTAGTGTCTTTCTATATACATCTGATTCTACTGGCGTATATTAATCACAAGACACCATCAATTCAGTTGTTTTAAACAGATTTACTTTCAAGTGACGAACTACTCAAATTTTTCAAGATAACATTTAGAGTTTTCTACATTATTAGTTTGTTACATTAATTAGTTACGTCCCGAAAGAACTGTTTCCTTCTCTTTTTAGAGATACTGCCTTCGCCTCTCCCCTGCATTACCTATACTCTTTCGTTCACATAGTACTGAGAGAGAGAAAGAGAGAGAGAGAGAGAGAGAGAGAGAGAGAGAGAGAGAGAGAGAGAGACAATAAATTTGCTTCCCGGCACCGAAGGATTTTTTGGCCATGTGCCACGCGAACGCACACGACTTTCGGATAAGCAAGCGCGCGGTCGCCGTACCATAAAGTGGAATTCCGCGATCGGAACGAGAGTGGAACGAGCATTAAGCGCTCGCCCTTCCAGAATAAAAACAGATAGAAGGGAAATAAAAAAACAGATCTGAAAAAACAGCTAGCGGGGAATAGGAGAACAAAACTTAGCTCACGACGGAGAAGAGTAAATGGCGATGAGGAACATTATTTTATAATATAAGATATAAGAATAATGTTATCGAAATAATTAACTTTTAAAATTTTTCATAGAAGGTTTCGCGTTTCTATGCGCCATCGCACTCTAATGCTTCTCTTTTAGATATCGAATATCGATGGACACACGTGTTTTGCGAAAACCTTGAATTTCATGCTGGAATAAATTTAATCCTTTGACGCGTATAAATAAAATATAATATTCGTGATAAAAAATTTTAGAATATTAATATCGGACTTTCGATAAAAGTTGATGTAGAATTTTAATTATTTTTATACACTTCAGGAGAGCTAGTTCATATTTAACCGAAATTGTATGCGTTAGATATAATTTAATTTAATTTTAATTAATAATAATTGTCTTTGCTAGTGTGCAAAATCGGAGAATATGTATCTCCTAAAGTTTTCCCCCGTGAATTTTTCAATTTAATTTTAAAATCAATAATTTTAGCTCACGATCGTGTTATTGGAGAAAATGAAAAATTGGTATTGCTATCCGCGAATAATAACTTTCGTGGTGTATATACACATTTCATATAGCAGTTTTTAAAAGTATCCCTACACTAGGATCCAATAATAAATTGTCAAAGCCCACCATTTCACGACTAACGAATTGGATTATAATTATTTCGCAACATATCAGCGGCCAGTAAAACGAAAAAAAGTCGACAAATTAATGACCGCGATGCATTGCCCTGTAATTAAATTTCAGTCACCGATAGGAATATTCATGTCTCCTACTTCCCGTTACAAAAACTCCCTCAAACAACGTCGCAGACGGCGCGCAATGCTGGTACTTTTTCCTTGCAAGAGAGGGAAGAAGATAGAGAATAAGAGAGAGAGAGAAATGCTTGAACGCGAGAGAATCTCTAAATTATCCGGCGACGTAAACTCTGCGGCCTTTACACGGACTCTTGGGCCGCGCTTCTCTGACTCTCGCGTCCCCTACTGTGCCCAAGCGTAATCGCGAATCTGCAATTATCACCGCCACTTAAACTAATTTCCATTCTCCCGGACTTTCGCCGACTGCTCGCCTTCTCTCTCTCTCTCTCTCTCTCTCTCTCTCTCTCTCTCTGCCCTTCTCAGCTTTTATTTTCTGCCTGTCTTCTCTTTGTTTTTTACTTTAACCCCTAACTTGCCTTTTCCCACTTTTCTTTTTTTCATTTCGCTCGTGCGCAATATGCAGCTTCCTTTTTTTCTGCCACTGTTCTTAATTGGTATCAGAGGGTGAAGGAACCTGTGTGTTTATGGTTTCGAAATTTTGATCCGTTATAAGCAGCTTGTATGATTTTTATTCTTGGTTTTTCAATTGAACCGTTATTTATTATAATTTATTTATTATAATTATTCTAGCATGTCTGTGAATCGACTTTCGAAAGCTTAATCCTAAGTGGAAAGATAAATTTCTCGATTGATTATTTAGCCGCGTAAACAAGCAGCTCTCCTAAGCCGCTAAATAATAAACAATAAACCCGCCTTTCACAAAGTTACATAAAATGACCTGGTTTGAGCAGTATTATCATTATAAATGTAATAAGTAGCCTACAAAGCTTTTCTGCACAAAAAATCAAAGTATGAAGAGCAAGTTTTAATCTTATTGATGACGCAATCCAACACTTTGGTTTGTGACTAAATCATGGATGCCGAGTGCGAAGAAAAATATCATGTATAGGCATCAAATACTCACGGATTGTTAACTTTTTTAATTCTACGTCATTGCGTTAATTTGCGATTGTATTTATTATGGTGATTTGAATGGTAAAGTCGATCGCAGTTTTTTATAGAAGAGATTCTGAATGTTTTTAATATCATACAAAAAAATTTAATGTCGCGATTAAATATACGTATATAAAATAGGATTTTACAATAAGGCCTAGTAAGAGTCCGAAAGAAAAGTATAAGCGCACATTACACGGTAATAATTGCAAAACTGTCCACAACGCACGAGACGCAACATAAACGTCAATCGATCGGCTCTTCTCCTTTCTCTCCACTTCCCAATCCTCTCCACCCGTCCATCCTACTTTATTTCCATCTCTATCTATCTTCTTCTGTCTCCCACTTTGTCTTGTTCATTCTCAATGTCCATTCCCCTCTCTAGCTCTCTTTTTCTTTCTCTCTCTTTCTCTCTCGCACACGAAGAATAGACAGTCGCAGCTTAGCTAGAGAGAAAAAGAGGAGAGAGAGAGAGAGAGAGAGAGAGTTGAACTCCCTCCGATTTACTCCGATCCTCGAGAGCGAGCCGTAAGAGCATTCCACTTGGGGGAAATAGGGATCTCTCTCTCTCCCTTCCTCTCTCTTGCTCTATCGCTCGGCTTCTTGCTCGCTTTTTCTCGCCGGCCGAGGAATTTGATTCATTAATCAAAACATCTTCCGGCCGCTTTGGCTGAGCGCCGCAGTAGCGCACCAGTAGTAGCAGTAGCAGCAGCAGTGCGCCGCGGATCCTCGAAAAGCCGGAGGTGCTTAAATGTTTCTTTTATGGGTATAAATAACTTTGCTCGTCCTTCTGCTGGTTCCAGCTCTTTCTCTTTCATAATGTTCTCTTTCTAGGCTTCAGTTTTCTCCCTCTTCCGCTCTTCCTTCCTTTTTTTTTTTTTTTTTGCGTCTGTGCGTAGCGGCGAACTTTCGTACTCTTTGTTATGAGCGCTTGCTCGCGAATAGTTTGCGATGGTATATAACGACGATACTTCAGAAAGTCTGTCTTTACTGATCGGAGCACGAAGAGGATGAAGCTATTACTCTTGCTTTTATCGTAGTTAAACGTTATGCAAAAGTAGAAGAAAAAAAATATATAAGGGGGAAGAAGAATAAGTAACGGGGAAGCAGTTTAAGCGTAAGAGAAAATAATGTATTTTTCGAAACCGTAATTTTGCTTGACAAATTGTAACTGGCGTAATTTTTAAAATTCATTTGTTCAACAACGAACAATTCTTTATATTATACATTTTAATTAGTGATAATAAATCACTTTTTATGTAATTTAAAGTCGAGTAAAATTTTCATTAATGATCCATCAAGTAGAATCATTAAAAAGTATTTCGTATATAACTAACGCAGAACTTTTTATGCGATGTAAAATTATACGCGTTCACGCGGTCAAGAGCGCCACGCAAATCAAACCCCGATTCTCAACTTCGTCACTTTCGAAACTTCATAATCACTTTATCATTAACGTGGGGAAACGCGAAAAAAGTGAAAAAAAGGGAGACTGAGGAGAAAGAAGAAGAAGAAGAAGAAGGGAGAGTAAACGGGTAGTGGGAGACTCGAGCGAAAGTGGACCAGCAGTTTTCATTACGCTCAAGTATATTAACGCTCGGCGAGAATAATGAAGACAAGAGGAGCATAAGTGCAAGATGAAGATAAAAAGCTGGGCGAGGAGAGAGAAAACGTGTAGGTATATATAATAGACAAGAAGAAATGAGGGAAAGGGAGGCGCAGAGAAAAGAGAGGGACACGAAGGCTTATAACGATGACGGCAAACATCGTAAAGCGCGCAAACAAGTAGGGACAGTCTAACGTCGAGGGACCGAAGGTGGGGAGAGAATAGCGCGCGAGCGCCAACGACCCAGAGCTTTGTGGTATGGGCTTTGAAGGCCTGCAGCACGAGTACAAGGAGCTGCGGAATAACGTGGCATAAAAATTTTAAAGCTCGATGTGTATGGCAATTCGAAATTTGATGGATGCTCTTTGCTTCTTCCTTGGAATTGTAGATATACATGGCTGGTTTTCGCGAATGTATTGTTTGTTTCAACGAATTGCGAACGAAGTCTTATTTTTCGAAAATAAACGTATTTCAAAACTATAACAGTCGATGGCTGTTGGAACACGATCCTGTACTGCAAAATAAGAACAAAGAAAATGAGTCTTGACATAATAAAATCGGATGGTTATAAATCTAAGGCATAGCTGAACCCCTAAAAGCACAAAATATACCATTCAGTATTATTACTAATAAAAAAATTTCCCATCCAACGGCAAAAATCACACTGGCTCTTTCGGTATATAGATTTTCCGAGAAATTTCTTTCTCCACATAAGCCCAAATAACCCCAATCCCTCGATTCCTCGTTATATACCATCGCAAAAAAACTCTCTTATCGAAGGAAAATAATTTTTTACGAATAGTGAATTTATATTTTATAATAAAAAAAAACTAGGAAGGGAGAGAGAGAGTGTGTGTGTGTGTGTGTG
>UELV01150808.1:0-15092 GCA_900490015.1 Megastigmus stigmatizans
AGAGAGAGAGAGAGATCTCGGCGTCGGCGCACTTTTAAAGGTCATGGGGGAAGGCGAGGAGAGTTACAATAATTGCGCAGGAGCACATGCATATATAACAATGACGCCCCGCCTCAATCCTCCCGTCTCATATATAATACGTGTGTGCGCTTATTGCGCGCATAAAAATATACCGAGGAAAATTGACACAGAAACCTGCTTAATGCCCTTTGTCGGGAGCTTTGTATCAATTGCCCTTGCCAAGTTTCAAGCGAAAAATAAAAAGGAAAATGAACGCGATGTACTCGTTTAGTTGTATTATCGAGTTATGGTTAATGCGATGTGCGCACGACCTTCAATATCGATGTGTTGTTTTTCCTTTTTTTCCTCGTATAATTTTTGTGCGGGGCATAGTAGAAGAATACAATTAGTTCTGACTGCGTTAATGAGGAAGCCATGAGTGCGTTTTTTGCTATATCTCTATAAGCGACAAATGATAATGCTATATGTAGTTAATGAACCAATTTTCGTAGATTTAATTAATATAGGTGCCGCTTCCAGATAGGGCATGTATGCGATAGGCGCCACTCAGTTTTGATAAATATTTAAACATTGCCTTATAGCAATGAATCATTTTTACTGATTTATGAACATTTGTATAATCTCGGTATGGGCGATAACGTGGCGACAACAAATGATAGAGTTAATTAAAAACGAGTTTGGGCATTACTCAAAAACCACCCACTTCCTGCGGCTCTATTGCTCGATTAGATTTTTCGTTTTTTTTTATATCCCTTAACGAATCATTAATTTTTATTCGATCGTTATTATTTAAAAAAAAAAACAAAACAAAACACTTTTTAATGTGCAACAATTAAGTTTAAACGCATTGATTTCGCGCAAGAAAATAAATGAGCGAGGTCAAACGAAGCGCACCGCAGCAGTGCATATAACTTATCTGCATATAGGCATTAGCATTCCAGCGATACAACGGTAAAATAGAGGCTCAATGAGAAAACTACCGTAAAGACGTCCGAGTCAATTGGCGGCGATAGCGGAATAGGGAACGGGTTAGGCACGATGAATATATATGCATGCATTAATCAATCTGCTAGGGACACAACGAAGGCGCGCCAACATTATAGGGTCTAATTAATAAGAAAAGGAAGCACATTAGTGTCTCCCACGATTGAGACGCACTAAAAATAACCATGACGTATTATAGACGAGCCACGGAGAGAGACGCTTTTTTGACAAGGCCGCAGCCTCAAGAATCGTATTATACATATATACATAGATTTCGCTCGCGGGAGAGCTATGGGGAAACTTTGAGGTCAACCGCCTGCTTTTTCTACTCCCGTCCACAGTCGACATCACGCATTAGTTCGACGACGACCAAAAAATATTTACGTATCTCGATTTCCAGCAGCGCCGTGCGTGGGAAGGTACGCGCAAAAACCAAAAGCGGAGCAGATTTCGACTGGAGTAAGTATATACCGATTCAAGGATGAACAGCCACGCGCTCCAAATACACGTGCGCGGAAGTTGCGCGCTTTTGTCAGATATATATATATATATATATATATATATGTGTGTGTGTGTGTGTGTCGGTAAGAAGTATACGACGATAGGTCTTTATTGGCAACGATCATTCGCGCTATAACTCGGCAATAGCACTACGGCGCGTCAAAGTTTGCACATACCGCAGCATTTCATCGCGCCTCTGCCGTTGACTCATTCATGGATTTATCGACCGGTTACCGCAGAAAATATACGCACACGGATACGAGCTACAAGGAAAATATTTGGAAATTCAATCTTTTCCTTGTATATAATAATATAGAATCGCGCGGATACCGTGCCAATAACATCTCTCCCAAGCGTTAAAAGTGAATTAGAGTGCAGATACCATGTATACCCGATATAGAGTCCGGGCATTTTCACGCTAATTTTCCCACGCTTTAATTATCGCTGTAATCGCCTGATTTCTATTAAACGAGTACAAATACGGCAATCTCCCAAGAATTGTACAATTAATCGAGTGTCCGTTACACTTTGCACGATTTAAAACTCCAACGACTTTGGCAAACGAACAGTGTTGACGCTGTGAAATTAGGAAGTATTTTGCAGAATTCGGTTGGAGAAAGGCTTTGCGACAATTGCGTGCGCTAAGCAAATTGTGTTTGTCGAGGACTAGCGCCGCGCGAAAACGAGGGATATTCAGAGGCTGCCGAGTGAAACTGAAACGCGGCATTCAAGCGTATAGCGCAGGCACGAATAGTCTTGGAACTACGCAACCGTCATCCTACCATCGCTGTGTGCTCTCCCATATAACTATATATAACCTCCAAGAGAGCGAGAGAGAGAGTGAACGCGCAAAAGAAACTCTGACTATCTCTACTCTTACTCTCTCTCTCTGTCGTCTAGATATTTCGAAGCACGTAATAACCGAGAAACGTCTATAATTCGTTGAGGGCAGTCCTCAAAAGCACGAAAAGGAAAAGAATCAACGACAATACATACCTTCGTTCGCTTGGCTACTTCCACACCAACCGTATCGTACGCCTGTGCGTCTAATAATGCGTGTCTGAAAACGCGGCACACTGGAAACCTGACCGAGCTCGTAGTTAGCTTGACACTGAAGTGTATAATGCCGTTGTGGTGGACTTTTAGAAAGAGAGAGAGAGCGGCGACGGCAGCGGCGTCGGCGGTGGCGGCGACTCACAGTCTAGTGTGTATACCTATATATATTTGGCAGTACTTCGCAGTGCTGCTGCACAGCCGGTGACGGTACGACGAAACGCGCGGTCCGATATGTGCACGAGCGAGAGAGAGAGAGAGAGAGGAGAGGCGAGCAAAATGGGAGAGGGAAGAGCGTTAAACACGTGGCTCCCTGTATACGTATATAGACAGATGTACGTACACAATTACTCTATCAGTGTGAGACTGCGAGAGAAAGGGCATAAGAGGCGAACGAGTAAGAGAGAGAGGACGAAGACGCGGCGATTGCTTTGTATATATATATATATATAGATCGTTGTCGTATAGTAGAGGGGAGAGCCCACGAGGCCGTTTTAACTGGTGAAACCGCGCACGGAATGGATACAAACAGCGTAGTGTGTATATATATAAGTACAGAACATGCAATGCTGCTGCTGCAGCGTATTTAAGATCAATTTTCAAAATTTGCCTATAGTGCCCCATTTTCGCCTCGATTTTTCCTGCTTCCACTTGTTCAAGATAAAAAATGATTGTTTGTAAGATTGACGTTTTACTGCGCGTTTTCTTCGCGAGTAACATATATTTATTCTCAGGTGATTTTGCAGCACGAGAAAAAATTTGTTAGGATCAGTTATTTTCAATAATATTTCATGTAACACCTGACAGAAGGATAATAGTAATCAAAGTAAAGTAAGGGAATATCGAGGTTACACGAGAAGAGAATATACATTGTAAGAGGACAATAAATTACGGAGGGAGGGAAATGGAGCGTTATACAACGAGAAAAAGATGAAAGAATATTATTTCCATTCTATTTGCTTTAGTTTTTTAAGAAATGAAAATCAGGGGAACACCGGAATAACTGTTCATTACAAATGAATCCTATTCGATGACTCAATAACGTCAAATCTTGCATCGGAGTAAAACAAATTTTTAAAAAAGCCCAACTTGAAAAAAAAAAAATTCGATCTTCGAATTTTACTTTACGTGTAGGAGCTAAAAATTTTACAATATGTATAAGGTACAACGGAGGTATCAGGACATAATACGTTTCTAAGTTGAAAGACCCTTCCAGAAAAGGTATATATATAGCTAGCGGGGACATAATTTATTTTCACGCATACGTATATATATATATATATAAGAGCGAGCGACGAACAAGTGTGTGTCTCTATGTAGGCGATGTTGTATAAAGAGGGTATGAAAGATAAATTTGATGGATGTCATAGTTTTGATATTGAACGACCCAACCGGTAACCGGTTCCTACGCTCTTTTTTCTTTTGGGCGCGAAAAAATGAATGAAAACTTTTTCAAGTAGGCCATCGACCTGTCGTAACGCATGAATTGCTTATTTTGCGTTCGACAAAGCGAATAATTGAAAGCTTGCGCTTTTCTTGTTTTGACAAACTGTCGCTGCTCTAAATTTTTCACATTTCATTGAAGGTTGAATGATTGCACAAATATTGATTTAATGACGTTACACATAAATACAACGTCATCTTCATTAATGAGTAAGCTTTTCAGAATGAGTCGAGCAATTCATTTGCTTTGCTGCAATTCAGAATTGTGCAGGCTACTATTACTTCGGGATGCAAAACGATTGCATACGATTGGTGCGGAATTATTCTTGGATTAGGTGTATATGTTTCCACGCATCCATGTTATGTTACCAAGCGCAAATAGACGCTGCGCGAATATGGACAAGTTGTAGAGGAAAGAGTCCTTGTTTGTTAGTTGTGAAAAATGCCTAGCGTACTGCAATAATATATATATATTTTTGTGTTTTACCCAGAATTATTTCTTATTTTTAATCTGCAGTGTTTCATAATGTAACACAAATAAGATCATTTCTTTGCAAATTCTTGTAAAACTTGAAATTATTCTCATTAAAATTAAATCTTTTTATCGAACTTTTCATTAAACGTAAATTATAGTAGATATACCAGACTGATATTTTGGTACATCGGTAACGTCCTATTTTATTGCATTTGACTATTTTAGAAATAATTTCATCGCTTGAATATAAAATAATAATTGAATGTTTCAATTATATTAATTAAAAAATTGAAAAATTGTAACCATTAACAATGTCATAACATACTCAGTTTGTAATCACTCAAGAGCTCTTTGCATACTCATGGCTGTATAAAAATAAAATAACTTGTTATTTCTTAATTAAGCTTAACATTAAACTTTTACCTTTAATGAAGTGAAAAAAATTGATAATCAATTGATAATGAAAGAATTCACAATCAACATTTTGATAAAAAAAAAAGTTTAGGGAGCAGTTTTTGTTTCGTAAAGACATTGATCCGCAACATATTAACACATATATTATAATAATAATCAAAATTGAATCTACCCTGTCAGTGACGATGCATTAACCATTGATGTCTTATGCCAGATACCTAAAGTACTTGCATTACCCTTATTCAAAATTTCATAGCTTCAAAGTCGAACTACTTACAAATGTAGTAGATGCTCTTTCAGACACGCTTGCGACGCTCTGCCTAAAAATTCGAATATTTTGTGTTCAAAAACAGAAACTATATATATTTAAATCAAAAGTAGTATACGGAAATTGTGAGTATAGGACTCTTTGAGAAATATCTTTAAGCACCATTAAAACTTTTGGATAAGAGATCATTAAATTGAATATTAATATTAAAAAATAATTTTTTTTGTATTGAAAAGCATATCAAATATAATCATTATTATTAATTTCTACCATTACATAAGAATTATTAATTTGTGATTAAACGTTTTGAACGTATGCAATACGTAAATTTTAGTTAAAAAATGAAGCAGTTAAAACGATATTGATTGCATTATTGCATTGGCAGTGGGCATTCTCAATAAATATTCAATGAAAGTGCAACAATGATCGTTAATAGTTGATACATGACTTTGTAAATAGAATGAATTAATCTGCAAATTATTTCGAAATAATTCCATAGGTATCAAATTATTTTATCACGCGAATTACTCTTTTATTAATATTTACTATTTTATTCTTAACTTAACATCATATCCGACTTTATAACTTTTTTTTATTTATCATGTGTTGAAAAAGTAATTTCTACAAATTAAGCATTTAACAAGTTATATATATTTAATTAGTATGGTATGAGGTTATCATATAATTATTATTAAAAATTATTGAAGATGTCTAACTTTGCTTAAAAGACGACACGAGAAGCAACATAAAAGATAAAATAACTAGTAAATTACTACGTAAACTGCGAGAAATGATGAATAGAACTTTGACACGACAATATGAGAATGGAAAGACCTAGTTTGCGATGAATAATGCGTGAAACAAGCATGAACACAAAAATACAATGAAATTGAAATCCTAAAAGATTTGTGGAATAGAATAATAATAAAACATTTAAATATTCAATGTATATTCTCTGATACTTCAATTTAAAGTGAATCCATACAGGATAGGCCAATTTTATTTTTAGCAATACGATGCGATACCCAATTAACTTTATCCTATGCGTGCGAAGGATGACCAATAATAAAACCGTGTAATTAAAAGACTAAATTGCGAAATACAGTTTATTGATTAAATATTCTGATATGTATTTTGTTATTCGATTGCAAATACTGGATTTAATTTTCCTGCAATATATTGTAATTCCGTGTTTGCTGCCGTACATATGTGCATGAAAAATGCGTATACAATATCTGTTCTCATTGAATTAATTCCTTTTTTTGAAAAAACTTCAAAATAGAAATTCCAAATTTCAATAAAGACCACTTTCACTTTTCTCACAAATATAACTTCTTAAATGACAAAGAATGAGAAAGAGAGAGAGAGAGAAAGGGAGTCAAAGTCGAATTGGCGGAAAATAAGCCGTTCGCTCAGTTGGGACAGAGACAGAGCTCTCTCTATACATATGTATATATATTTTGCCTCGAAGCCAGCTGACAGACAAAGAGAGATGGATGCTACACTGGAGAATACGTGGTAAATTCAAAGTTTATATAAACGCCGCAGAAAGAATAGCGCAGCGTGATCTATCGGACGACGGCAGAACTTTTGAATTGTGCTTAGGAGCGTCAACGATAAAGCTAATATCTGATGCGTGCGGTATAGGTGAGTTTCTTTTTTATCGCAAAGGAGGCAATGCGATGAGTTTGGCATGAAAAACAGCTATGCAGTTTTGAGACGTACAGGGGAAGAGGATCGATTACTACGAATTTGATTTTGATAGATTGCCTGTATATTTTGATCTATTTTTTTAACTTGGAAACGATTGGAGTAGAATATTGACATTCGACATAGTCGGATAATTACCATGCATTAGGATACGATTATTGGATTATGGTTTGATTTTTAAGAAAAGCTGCTAACTATTATGTATCTTAATTCATGATGTTTCTTCTCTTTTTTGTCATTGTACGAATCCTAGTTCATATTTTTTTTGTAGAGTGAACTTGTTCTCTACATAGAAAAATCGTCATCCCGTCACACTCGCCTGCAACAATCATTGCACAAACACTAGCAATCGGCACGAGAAAAAAAAAGGTAGTGGAGTGTGTGACGTAAAATAAAGTAAGGTATAGCTGCAATGAAAAACTTCTATGGGAACGTAGCTCGGAGTTTTAAGATCCGCATTATCCTAATATTGAAAAAATTGCGATGAACTTTCTCTGGCTCTACACGTCGAGTGAATTCTATTTGCAGACTTTTGAGTCGCAAAAATTTCTTACCGATATTACTTTGCCAAGAATAATAATGTACCGTACTTTCGCGTACTAAACAAATATTATTTGTGGGTAAACTTATTCTTTTATTCGCACTGTCAGTTCCAATTAGGTGAATTTTATCCAGTTAAACTGTTCCTAAAATAATATGCGAAGGAAATAAAATGCACGAGAAATTCTGCCTCGAAATTGGTTATATACTGACACATTGCAGTGCAAACAAAAGTAGCCGCAATCTACCCTCAGTAGCTGAAGAAAAAAAGAATGTTTTGAACGTAAAAAATATTTTAATTACCTTAGGTAAACTACCTGTAAGCAAATGTGGCTGATCCTTTCTATTTATGTTCAAATGTTTTATGTATGTACCTTTCCATATTTGTCAGTATCTACCTATATGTGATAGATCCATGTTTGATGTTTATTTTGCATTGCTTTATTTCAATATTAACGTGGCAATTAATAAACTTTAAGCTTTTCTTTATTTTTGATTGGAACTAGACTCTATTAGCCTCCAGAGATGAATTTGAAGCTATTGAGGAGTATCCCAGTTTTTTACAGTGAGCAAAAACTTTATAATAAGACTTGTCAGATGTTCATTAATCGACGCTTTTCTGTACTTTGGTTTACTCGCGAGAAACATATAATTGGTATACAAAAAAATTATAGCTAGCAAGCAAGTTTGTCTATTTTTTTCTACGTAAATTTTAAATAATATGCTATGGTTCTTATTTCAAGTCTAGAGGGTTATTACCTTAATGTAACGACTTACATAAAATATTGATCCGAAGTTGGGTCTGCGGCAACAAAAGTAATGAAAGGAATTATGACAGTTATAACTCGTTAATTTGATGAAATATTAATTTAAGTATATGTTTTCGAGAAACCTTTACAAGCAAATCTCAAATTATTCTGTCGAAAATACCCTTCGAAATCCGGCACCCGTCAGAAATCTTATCGTACGAAAATTCAAAGATTCAAAAAGTTTGGCAAAGTACGGTTTCAACAAAAAAAAATCTTACATAAAGTTCCTGTATCCAAGACCTACAACCAAAGTTACTTTGTTTTGTCGAGCTGTACAGCGGTTTCTTCGATCGAAGACGTTAATTAGCGTTTCTCGACTAAAGCGCTAAAATCCTATACTGGAGCTCCAAAGAATTTCTCATCCAATCTTGGATAATCCAAAAATTCAAAAAGAACCCCCACTTGAGCTCATCAAATTCCTTTTTTTCAATAGATGCGCGCGGGCTAAACTCCTCGCAAGAAAAGAGGATTTTTTATTCAGACTCAGCGGAAAAGCAGCGCGCGTACACAGGGACACAAAGGAAAGTATATAGGATTCCACGGCGCTGAAGTCGCCCTATTTTTCTTCTCCTCGTAAATTATAAATTCCTCCTCGAAGTAGCTTGATACCCGCGCAAAAAGCAAATATTGTACAACATAAAACGCGATCATCGGTCGCGTTCGAGGTCCTCTCCTTTACTCGTCTTCTCTCCCACGCACACGCAACTCATCGAGAAACAAGGAAGTGCAATATACATAAGAAATAAAAGTAAGAGGAAGTAGATAGGTAGCAAAGGCAAGGGCTGGAGCTGGAGAAGTATAAGGGCTGGTGCGCGCTCGAAAGAAGAAGCGCAGAAGAAGAAGCCGAGTTATAAAGTAAAGCGAAAGGAAAAGCTCTCGGATCATCGGAATGCATTAGAAAGAGCCGAACGCGCGCGGGAGGAAGGAGAGAGCAGAGAGAGAGAGAGAAGGATGATCGGAAAAGGGTTAGTGTGCTGGTGGGAGGGGGATGGGGTAGTAGCAGCAGTAGTAGTAGGGATGCTGGAGAAGGAGAGAGGGTAGGAGAAGGCTCAGTCGCTTCACCCCCCGCGCGGATGGAGAGAGAGAGAGAGAGAGAGGTGGAAAGCGTCGACGGCTGCGACGCCGGCAGCAGCAGCAGCACAGCAGTTGAGCGCCGAAGCGTCGGGCGTCGACCGGCAGTCGGTTTTCGCATTCCCGTCGCGAAGCAACCATCTCGATCCCTCCTACCTCCTCCTCATCCTCTCATTCTCTATCTCTATCTCTGACTCTCTTTCCCTATAGGATCTATAGAGCGCGCGATTCCCACTGTTTTTTCGAAACTCGACCGTATCGCATTTCCCTTTTTCCATACACGACTTTAATCTTGCGTGGCCATTGGTCCGGCGTGGATAGCGAGTTGTTATCGTCCGTTGTAACGTTTTGCGCGCTATGTGAGTGTCTCGCGGGGTCGATGAAGAGTGGTATTGTAGTAGCGCGCGGCTAGTTTTGAAAGCGCGCGGCCTCGTATCCGAGCTGAGGCGTTCGCGGCGGCGATGAGGTGCGCGAGGGAGATGCTGCAGAGCTGCAGCAGCCGGCCGTCTTTCTTGTACCTCTTGCCGCTGCTGGGCGCTAATCCTTGTCCCGAGGCTGTTGCCCTCCTATATCTCCTGCTGCGAGTGGCTAACGAGGACTGAGCACGTGAGCCAAGGACTGAGCCGGCTGCCGATTGACGAGACTGCACGCCGCAGGTAAACGCGGCGATTGACTTGCTTGCGGACAGTCTATCGAACTCTGTTGTACACCTGCTTTACAATACTTGCTGTACAATTTCTCTACAAATCCAGGAGTACTTTCTTTACTCACCCTTTTTTTCTTTTTCTTCATTCGATGGTAGACGTACGAAGCGCGCGAACGATTTAATTGGACCGGCAGCGTCCAGTGAAGAATTTTCCTTTTTCTTTTTGCGTTCCGCGCGTGATTTAGGAATCCAACCGAACGCCAGAGCTCTCTATAGAAAGGCTTTTTGCTTTTTGCAATTTGTAGGAAGAAACAAACGGCATAGATGAAAAAATAAAACGGAAGGGTGCAGTGATTGTCGCCGCAGTTGCTGCGGAATCGAGCGAGTAAAGCATAAAAAAAAAAAGCGTTCCTACGATCGCTCATTCGGAACTTGACAACTGCGTTCTCTTATTATACATTGTAAATATCTATTTTCCCTTAATAATAGAACATTGATACATTCGATGCTAATGGCTCAAGCGAACGACTACCGAGCTTCTTTTCCTTTCTTTTATTTCGCAGGTTTTTACTGCGGCCCTCCGTTTGCAGCGTACTGCACGCGGTTTATACTTTACTCGCGCGCGCGTGCAGTTCGACGTTTACACCCGAGAGAAAAGAAGATTTCCATAAAAAAGAAGTCATTAAAATTTCACAGCGCAGCTGTTTTTCGAGATAATGAGTGTATTGCGCACTAAAAACGACTGTATTTCAAAAGGTAATGGTCTAGATGCACACGTGCTATCGACCGACAGTCTTATATATTTCAACTTAGTCCCGAATGGGTGCTTAACCAAATCTAGGTATACCATTTGTTTATTTTTTTCGAATGTTCAACTCGCCGTGTATCTTTGGGCAGCGAGGTTTTCGTTTTACTGTTTTCTACTTCTCTGTATCAGTATGATGTTTAATTGTTTTTCTGTTTGCAAATATTGAATTTTAATTATACTGATTCGAAGTCCGACAGTTTTCTTTGTCATTGACGTTCTCGTTGAATTTCGAAATTCATTTAACAAATTATATCGTTTATCTTATACTGCGCGAATGGCATCAAAAGCTGCATATTTGATCCTTTATGTCAGTTTCCATTACATCCTGTCAATCTTATATCGCGTTACATTACATCAACTGAAATCACTGCGATGATTTTAAATAAGGCATCCAAGCTCACGCTGACACTGAAAATGCATTGCTAAATAAACAGAGAGGCAAATTAAGCATCGATCGATCTTGAAACGCATTTTTTTTTCTTTTTTTTTCTCATCATGCGATGCGTGAGGATTCCAAAGATTATGTAAAAATATTCCGAGCAGATTTTGTCGATACGTTAGCAGCGAATGATTCACGTATCAACAATATATTCAAATTCTTATTGCCCTCATATCTTCTACATTCCTGATGACATTACGATAAACTAACGCCATTCGTACTGCGTACATAATTAAAGTATCATTGTAAATATTAATAATATGAATAACCGCAGAATATAATTAATATAACTTTTGTTTGATGGTTCAATTATTACCATAACTAAGGACTACAAGACGGTTTTAATTAAAAGTATAATAATAAGTATAACAAAACTGAAAAGTGGTTGGGAGGACAAAAATAAAGAAAAAAAGCTTATTGCAACAGACGAAAATTTCAGCTGTCAATTACAGTGCAAGTGTTACTTTAAAACTGTAATTTACTGGAAATTTTTGCCTCGTATATACACGTGGTATACTCGTATTGCCGAGCCAACCCCCCTACTAACTACTTCAAAAGCACGAGAAGAATGATATTATCCAAAACCGCACCTAAATTCACGCACGCACGTACAGACTTTTCTCATAAAAGTTATCCTGAAAATTCATGGTGATTCCGAGACCCTCGAAGGGCACGGCAAAAATTACTCCGATAAAGCCATAAAAATTAGCTCTTTCAGTTGGCCGTCCCAGTCCCTTATGATAAAATTGGGTTTAAAATACGGTTCGCAAGTATTCTGTAGCAAATTTTCTGTACCATAATATTAAAATATATCCGTACGGTAGAGTTAATTACGGGAATACGTATATAGATTGAAGATTATTAGCGATAGTCGAAGGAGAAGCTGGGAACGAGGACTGAATAAAATCAAGCCTTTGGAGTAAACCTATACGTCATCGGTTTGATTAAAAATCAGTGTCTTGCCGTATCTGTCTGTTTCTACTTTCACGTATTAAATATAGTATTCGATTGATTCGGCTTTTTTTAAAAATGGTATTTTTTTTATTTACATTGCACCAAGAAATGGTACAAGTTTCATAGATCTGACTTGCAATTGTAGTGGGTGTGGGCGTTAGGATCGATCATCCTGATTTTCGATGGAATATTTATAACTGCGATTGTGCTGCTCTTGGTGATATTTTTGGACTAACAGTTTTACTTGCAAACGTAACTACTAGATTTTTTACGCAGTGCATGACCTACATGCACCGTTTATAAGCTTATAGATATATATGCAGGATATTATCTCTAGTTACAACGAGAATTATCTGGAAACAAAGAACTGAACCCTTTTTTCACATGAATTTAATTATCTTCCTAGCACATAATATTCCGTCATAATACAAAACGGATTATAGCTTGTATAATACGTAATGAATCTATGCGTGGATTATGGATAACTATGTTCACTAGACGTACACATCACCATGTACAAAAATTTCTATAGCAATCCATTTATGGATTAGGAATGCGCGAGTATATATTATGTTCATATGTTAATTATTACCCATTTCACCTGCGGCTTCGACGGGTAACCACCATTAATCAGACTTTATCACCATCAAATCGCGGGTTAAAAACACGAATGTTCCGAACTGTATAATTATATCCGATTATATATAATTATTCGGACTTAACCGACATAAAGCCTCACCGATCGAAGTTAATTGAAACAAACGCGAGGAATACCCCCTAATGAAATATCCAAATCGGGAGTCGCATTACAGAAACCAAAAGAACCAATTGTCGACAACTCGAATGACCGTCGGTCGCGAAACTTTCCAACCCACTTCTCCAGCTTCCAACGCGATTCCCATCTGAAAAAAATAAAAAAGACACGATCCGCGGGTAGGAAAAGCAAACTTAAAGCGGTGCGCGCACAACAATGGTGCACTTCAACGTTGCGCGTATGTGCAGTTTCTGGTTATAAGCCAGGCGACCGCACTGCAGACATTTGTGTTTGGCAAAGCCCGTGCACAGGCTCATTTGCCTTTGCCCACCACACACAACAGCAGCAGCAGCCCACCTCTTCCATATATGTGAATGTGAGCTGCACATATCAGGGGAAATTGGCTTTCGAGGCGCGCGCGCATCCTGAGCAGCTGCTATACCGAGCTACCGTTGGCGCAACCAAAATATAATGCATCTTGTCTCTCTCCTTCTCGAGCGCGAGCTGCTGAGCCTGTCCCAACGCCCGTGCAGAACGCATCCCGGGCTATACACATGGGCCTGACGCTTTGGGTTGAGTGCGCGATGAAAGCTTCGCGCGCGCTCCAGCGAGTGTACCAGGTGAAAACGTGCGTTGCGAGATACGGAAAGAGAGAGAGAGAGAGAGACTGAATAAAAAGAGAGCTGACGAGAGAGAATGGGAGAAACGTATATACGCCGGTATTTCAGCGCTTTTCTGATGTGTGCCGCCGACGTCGGCAACGGACACGGACATCGCCGGTATATAGCAACAGCGGCTTGCACCTCACGCGGCCCTGTTTCAAATGGATCATGCTTTGTTCTGTTTTATTACCTTTTCCTGTTACTTGTGCAGGGGGAGAAAAAACCGTGTGCGACAGAGAGAGAGAGAGAGAGAGAGAGAGAGAGAGAGTTTGCCCAGCCGCTTCCGCAGTGTAGGCGGTGATGTACTTTCGCTGTTTCGAGAATATATAGATATCCGCGATGTGGATACTGTGGAGGTTATTCTTTTGTGGATGGTGGGATAGAGTTTTTTTTGACGATCGGGATGACCGCGTGTTTGTTTTGGGGGTCGTTAGTTCAATTGAAGCGAAAATGACGATTCGTAAATGAGTATACGATAAATCTGTAGACTTATTATTGTTTGTGTGCATGTCTAAATTGCCGCGTGAAGCCTGCACTTGCATTTCGGTAGGAAAGTTATATTATTATATATTGGATACTATGGAAAATATAGTATTACATATCGATATACGAGGAATGAAAAAAATCACAAAACTGTGCCCACGGTCTGATTCCCTATCATTTTACACAGTATCCTGGCAGACCACGTTACGTATAGTCATAGATGTGTATGCATTAAAAAATGTGTGTGTGTGTGTGTGTGAATATTGTTTTCATAAAATAACTTTATATCGATATTCTTCTGTTTTACGTGAAAAAAATTCTACACGAGATTAGGAACGATCATTGAATGATTGGGTGTTAATAGATTGAAATTAAATGTAACATTTTTTCGTGTATATATTACTTGTATTAATTTTGATTCTGAATAGTATCGCTTATCCGAGGGAGCGTTAGCAAACGAAGCAATAATATTACTTGTGTAATATTATTCTCGGATTATCCAATGTTAATAAACTGATGTATAAAGTGTATTTACTGCATGAAATGTATTTACTATATAAATTCTCAGCAGAGCGCCACAAAAGCCGCTATCTTGGTCGAGCGGTGAAAAACACGACGTCTGAGGCATACATTTTTTTTATTGAATTGAGGTTGGCATAATACTTACACACGCTTTATAACTCTATCGATTCAAAGTAAAATTGTTGTATCACTGAACTGAAAAAAATCTACAAATTGTTCATTCGTGGTACCTACACGGAGAAAAGTTTAGTAGCAAATTTTATGATTTTTATTATGAAAATTTACTTTTTTTTATAGTAGCGCTGGGACACACTATTCACTGTATAAAATTTACTTTTAAAAAAAGTAATTTTTGCAGGTCGTTTTATCGGTCGGTCTTTTTAATTTTTTACTTTCTTTTTTTAGTAATTTATACTTACTGTCAGATTCGTTTTTTTACACTTAAATATGAAATTTTACTTTAACCTATACTGTTGTTTAAGGAATAAGTTATTAATTTTTATTTTTTTTTATTTTTATATACAAAATATATTTC
>UELV01150817.1:0-23044 GCA_900490015.1 Megastigmus stigmatizans
ATATATATATATATATATATACACACGAAGAGCAAGAATCTCGCCCACCGCATCAAGATTTGTCAATGACGCGGAGGAACGATGTCCGAGTGTGTGCGTGTGTGATCAAAAGGAATGTATATGCGAAATAGAAGCCGCACACCAGTGCGCATATAATGTACGTATACGAGAATGGGAGGAAAAAAAAAAGTAAGCAAGACCGGTGTGATGCGCACATCGGACTCTGTAGTGCTCGTGTATAATACACGTGCACGAGCGATTCGCCATAGTGTGTATATCTCGGCTGTGTCTTTCAGTTAGGCTCTCGCGTAACCGGGGTTCAATAGCCTCGGGGACACTTCGTAATCATCCTGTCCCGTGTTCTATACCTATACATAAACACACACATACACACACACACATAGACGATGAACTTGCCAAGTGCGCCGCGTCCTGGGGGACGCAAAACAAAAGCAGTCCGAGGAAAAACACGCCAACAGCGCATTTTTACCTTGTCGACACTTACCAGCATCGCAACTAAAGGTCACAGTCAGGATGAATGCCGATCGAAGGTTATTGTACACGTGTGTGTCTGCGTGCATGTGTGTAGGCAGTCTCAGCGGTTTTAAAATTTAAAAGCCGATGTCGAAATTTAAATGTCCGAGCATAGGTGGAGGAGGAATGGACTCGCCCCCCCCCCCTCTCTCTCTCTTTCACTCTCTCTTACCATACTTGATTCTGGCTTTTTGATTTAAAAAGAAAAAAAGACAGAAGAAAAAAGGTAGAATCGAGTATACGAGAAGAGAAGGCAAACACGGAGGGATGGATAAAAAGGAAGGCGAAAGTTTAAAAATAAACGAGAGAAGAGAGGGAGAAGTGACGTAACTCGATAAGAAAACCCACGCCCTTTCGCGAATTTTGGCTGTAACGCTTTTTGGGATACATCGAGGGAGTATATAGAGCTTTCTTGGAAGAAACGACGGTTGAAAAGAGGTAGAGAGAGAGAGAAGTTGCGTCGGCTTTCTGCGTGCGCACGTGTACAGAGAAGCTTTCCCGTAATAAAGAAAAGACAGTCGAGGGCTGTATAGATATACATATGCATGCACGCGGCGCCGCCACTCGGCACGTGATATTGCTCGCGGACGTTACCGAGGAGAATTTAATTGAAAAAAAAAAAAGAGAAAAAAATAAAGATCGTGTATAAGAGCTGTGTTCCTTGTCCATCTTTCTCTTTCTTTTGGATGCACTTGTATTTTAATATTGCTTTATCTTTTGCGCAAGGATAATTTATGGCATTTTTAAAACGCTTGATAAGAACTGCTCATTAAATGCGAAATTATACCATTTAATCAAAACTGCACTCTTCTCTCGCTGTCTTTTTTTTATGATTTCTTGTACGCGATCGCTCGAGCGTATAGTACGAAAAGGAAGCGACTATTTATACATTAAAGTCTGTATTAAATTTCAATGAATTATACAGAATCTGAAATCAAGTCGATAAATTTCTACACGCCGGCTCGCAGAAAATCGGTCGACTCCCCCCCCCGCATCCCAAATAAAAAAAAACAGGATCACAAGGCGATCCATATATATATATATATATAAAACAAGTTCTCTTCCAATTAGTATAACCAGGTAAAAATGGTGATGGAATCAGAAAACTGGAGTCTGGTAAAAAAAAAGGTGTGTGCATAGGTGTACGGGTGTCGATTCTCACCTCGAGCATCCATTCGGCGACGACTTTTCGCATGAGGGGCGATATGTCCCTCTGCACGCAGCCGAAGTATGACGGAGACGGCGCATACCTCTCCTCGCTCCTCAAAAGGTTTTGCAGCATCCTGTCGTCGGCGAGGAGGGCAGGATCCGGATAGGCCACGCACTCGGTCGGCGACGTCGTTTCGCAGCACAGCAGATCCATCTTTATTCTCTCGGTCTCTCTTTTTCTCTCTGTCTCTCTCTATCTCTTTAGTCTTCTTTGTCTGCCGTAGCACACGTGTTGCGCGTGTTCAGGAAGAAAAGTCTCTCTGGCTTCACGCGTGTCCACGTGGCCCCGACACTTTTTTTTAAATTCAATTTAGTAGTACGATTAAAACACAGCACACTTTATTCGACAACGAGTTAGTTCGTGGTTTTGCACAGTATGAACAATCCTCAGGATTATAATTGGTTACGGTTCTTGATGATTCGCACTCGTGACACAACACTTTTTCTGCCTCTCGGTTGATGTGTGTATCTCTCTCTCTCTCTCTCTCTCTGTCTCACGGCTCGTTGGTGTGTACAATGTGGGGCTCCAACGTATCGTACAGCTTAAATTGCAATAAATTAATCGTGTTCGAAATGCAATAAATAAGAAACTAGAGATGTAAAAATCGCCGAAAGAACCACCGACGGCACACGAGGTCAGAGGAACGAGGGGAGGGGAGTGTGGGTTGCTCTTAAAGGAAGTGATCGTTTATTTAAATAAAATCGTTGGCTTGAACGCTTGTGTGTTACGGTGTGTTACTATGTTTGTGTGTGTGTGCGGAAGGACGAAGGAGAACCGTCGTCTCTCGAACTTCGGTTGTCCACCAGCCGAATGTGTGTGTGTCGCCGCCGTTGTTGCGTGTGCCGTGTTTGAGAGAACTTTTTTCTCCGATCGTCGACCCGACACTGGCGGCTTACCAGGTCAGAATGCCGGCTGCGGGAGAAGACGAGCGCCGGAGCAGCGCCTGTGCCGATGCGGCCGTCGACGGCGGCTCGAGATCGAGAGAGAGAGAGAGAGAGAGAGAGATTGAGAGACCATGTGGCCTAGGGTGGGGAAGCGGCCGGCTGATGTACTTGTATTGCTCGTCTATGCTGTGTGTGTATATATATATAGTACAACAGGGGCCCGCGATGTGCGGATTTCGCCGCTGTGCGGCGCGCCAATGGATCGCGGAGTGGGAGAGACTAGAGCAGAGGGGCAGGGCCGCAGGGGCTTTTGAGCTTTGAGCAGGCTGGCCGCTGGATCGGTAACTAGTGAGCAGATGTGGTCCGGACACCTAACCGAATAGATGAGTTGTTGCGGTGCTGCTGGTGGCGAGAAGAAAAGAAAGGAGCTGCTGCCTCGTGGCGCCTCGAGATTGCCATGCCAAAATCCTGCTGCTGATTCGTTCTTAACTGTCTTTAATCTTTAGAATCGGTGAAATTTTTATTTTGTAGTCTTTTTACTAAGCCGTTTAAACTATTGAAATGACTGAATAATTTAGAAACGGTGTTTTAGGGTCATAACGATGTAAGAAAGTTGGGGTTTACAAATGGCGAATTCATGAATGAGTCGAGAGAAAAATAAATAGATTTTGCATACACTATATCATTCTGGTCAATAAAGTCACTTTGAAACATTTGTAGTTTGTGTATTTTTAAAAAAATGCCGGAGTGTTGTGGTAGTTATACAACAGTACGTAGAAAATAGGCTTGCTTAGCTTAAGAAAAGTACTTCAAAGATTTTTAAGGTTACACTCAGTATTATAACGAACCAAAAGAAACGAAATTTCAAAATATCTATTCTAGTATTTATAAAGTGTATTAAGTCTCATTCCGGTTTCAGTCAGTTGATATAATCAAAGCAATAACTATTTTGAAGTTAAATAATACGATTCAAACGTATATGTAAATCCCATCAGGTATAGGATCATCTGCCACTTAAATTATAATTGAAAATGCTATTCCAAAAGATTTAGGAATACTTTATTCACATAAAAAATATAAATTTACATACATGAAGGAATACAGATTTAAGTATAACGGATTTTCTTTTATGTTTGTTCAATTATGGATTGCAAAAATGGAGATTATTAAATTATATTTTATCTTTTTACACTTTGATGTATTACTTGTGAAAGAACAATTTACACTCGAGTATTTTCTAGGAATAACTTGAGAATTGGCTAAGCTGCAGGAGACACGTGTATGTCTACAAACGTACTTGAATTCTAGTCTTCTACTATTAAAATAAACCTACTTTTTAAGGAAAGTTTTTAAGTATTTATGTATTTATTCGTCAGTAAAGACGTGTAAACAAATTTTTTTCATACTTTTGTTGTACACAAATTTTTTAAGCAGTATTTCAAATCTTTAAGAAAGGTATTTAATTTTCGAATGTATAAAATATTGGACCGGTATACCTATTATGATGTAATAGTAAAACGTATTAAAATAGTGAAGACGATATTGCAGTTTTTTTCTAACTTTTACAGTAATTCAGGTAGTTTTTTCATTTTTACAGTATGGTAAAAATAGTGTTTTTTATATACTTTTAATATTTAATATTTAACGAAATAAAAAACCTAAAATTGATTCAAAAAATAAAAAAAAATGAATTTTTAGGCTTGATCAAGCTAATTTTTGCAATAATTTTTGACGTATCAAAATCAAAATTATTTTAATAGTTCTAAGAAATAGCAATTAAACATTAGTAGCATTAATTTAAAAAATCCCTCCAATAAGAATGGTTTTGCTGCAAAGCGTGCAGGTTAGGAAAATAACACGTGGCATTACATAGTCCTGTTTCGAGAATGAAAATCTTTCCACGTCAAAGCATCGCAAAAGCTATTGCATGTTAAAAAAAATTCGGAACGATCTACATGTATACACATACCTACAGACTTTCTGCGATACATCCGACATTCCTTATCTCGGATGCACTCGAGGTCGCGGAATCTTTGAGCAGTCGAATAAAAATTCCTTATGGGGCACAATCTGCTTTTGTATTAGATTTATCTGTCGACGAAAAATGATGGTATTGAGATATATATCATTCCGTAAGTCGATCTTGTCCAGGACAATATTGTAACGCGGTAAAATATAAAAAGAGTACACTATTCGACGTTTGAATTTGATGAACAAACGTACACAAGCGAACGCAAATGATACACGATCCAAAAATACGATACCACGTATTTTTCCACGTGGAATTAAAGACGTGGTTAAATCACCCAAAATCCACCTTGCTCCACAATCCGAATAAATTATTCTAATTCGTCCGCCGAACGAAATAGAAATCTTTCAAAACCCACATATAGTAGAGGCATGAGGAATATATATCTTATTAGTTACATAATTGACTGGAGGCAAATAAATTAAGATCCCGATAAGATCTGCACTTGAAGCGAGCAGAAATCCACGTTGGTACGAAGAAACTGCAAATTAAAAGCCTTATCCCACTACATTATGTCCCGCATCCGAAGATTTAACAACTTGGCTCGTGAGTGTGTGTGTATAAGTGCGTATATGCACTGCAAAGGATTACCTTCGTCGTATTCCATCCAAGCGGTTAGAAGGGGGAGGCGAAATTACACATGGCACGCATACTGTATATACCTGCGCGTAACGGCAATGCGTTAAATAACGAATTTGCCGTGAGGTATCGAGCGTTTCGGACCCCGAGCCAAATTGCCGTACGCTGCATTACACGCTGCGGATTGATATTTGTAAATAATAATTTATACGTGTCAAATATGCTGATGTGCGCGGTACATGTGGGGCGAATGGTCGGTCAATGCTCTGGTAGATTCTGTATTTTTCTTATAATTAAAATTATGTTCCAGTTTAAAAGGCTGGACAATACTAAGTTACAGTTCAATTGACGTGACTTGAAAAATATTTTCTTACAAGTAGTATCACATCGACGTTGATAAATAATTTTTTTTTGTATTTATAAAATCAATACGCTTTTTTCGTACAGATTTAATTATGCATTCGGACAGACAAGTTGCAATTTGGAAAATACTGTACACGACCTCGAAATTCGTGGCACATACGTATATATATACTCTATCTGTTGAGAGTTCCGCATGTCTTTGCAAACATATAATTTTAGTAAGAAACATCTAATTGCTGGTTCTACATACGGATTACCCAATCTCAACGTTACCTACACGAAACCAGCTCAAACTATCGTTAACGATCTACTCCGTGTTTAATACAAAAATCTCTATTTTGTAACAATTTAACCGTTATCAATCGACATTTACGTATGTATATATATGCTTGCACTGTTCGGTAGCGCAGCAAGTGACGATAAACGCGATACAAGTCATGCACAGAAATTTTCCTTCACCGAAACCGAATTACTTATATGTTATACCGACAACAAAACGCATCGATCCGAAGATCCGCATTCCTCAAATATATATATAGCTCAATTGATTAAAAAATAATTGGACAATGCGCGACACCGTCGCGTAGTTAGAATATTCGCGAGCGATAAAGCGCCGAGCGCAAATGCATTTATTAAACGCATTATGCATCATTAAGAGTTCAAACGAAGCGATTTGTTGCGTTCTAGGTCCACTCTTGGTCCCCCTGACTCGCGTATACATATAGACGCGCGAACATTTACTTTTATATACGTCCAGGCAGCAGCAGCAGCAACGGCGACGGCGGCAGCGTCGGTGGCAGGAGCTCTCGTGATACTAGTAGTAAAGTAGTACTCGAGTGAGTGAGCACGGCACGGCGGTGGTCACTCATCCGATCATTCTTTTCTGCTATACTTCGTATATATACATGTATATATTAAGGGGAGAGAGAGAGAAAGAGTGAGAGCACGTTCTTTTACGCTCGTCGAGCGCCGGGTTTCTTTGGGGGGGGGCCCCCAGGAAACACCGTAGTCAGACCGATGCTCGGTTCCAGTCGGCGAGAGCTCACTATGTATATATACACTGCACTATACACGAGTGCCAAGATTTTTCAAGGACTCGTCGATTTTCCGGTGCGATGACACGATCATCCTTCGAGATTTTGCCATTCGATGATGAGAATCGCTTCGCGGAGCTTCCTCGCGAGTGCTGCCGGTATTATTATATATATACCAAGCTGGGGAAAGGGGAAAAACGCTCAACGAGAGAATCGGATTTGAAGCTGCGCGCTGAGGCTTTTGCACTGGATTTACTGCTGCTACTGCCGGTGCCGCTGATGATCATCATGGTGGAATTGGCGATGCTTGGGAGGACGAGGAAAAAAAGCATTTGCGGATAGGTGGACGGTGCACGGGCTTTTTTCGAGGCCGCTTTGCAAAAAGCGCACGGTGCGCAGGCGATTTGAGCACGGGATATGCGCACTTAACGGGGTGAAACGATCGAGACAGAAAGAGAGCAAGGATTCGAAGAGTGCGCGAAGGGGAGAAAAAGGTCTGGAACTCGATAAGAAGTATATAGCGATGAGTTTTACCTCGTTCGAAATTCATTTACTGCTGCTCTTGGATCGGTCTTCGTTTCTCAAAAACTCATTTTCTATGGTAGAATGGTACAATTTTGATGGTTGAGGATGCGAGTGAACTATTACAGTTGGAAGATATGCTTTTATCAAACCATCGAGTCAAAACTATTGGGATAGGCACCTTCTTCGGTTTTCTAAAGTCACCCTGAAACTGATAATTTTGCTTAGGTTTTCGGAGAAAATTTCTTAATGTAAACTCCAAGTCCAAAGAGTAAAAACTCTCTGCTTAGTAAAATTTCACTTTAACCGATGTGGTCAAATATTAACCTTTTAAGCAAGTTAAAATCAACTCTATTTGAGTCAATTTTTACTCTAAAAAATTTATAATGTCATCAATTTGTTCGAATGTGTACGTATAACTGCATATCAGAAAATTTACTTCATTGTAATTGGGTTATCCACATTTGCATACGGGTACAAGTGAGTTTACGGCTAGATTGAAAGCTTATAAAAACAAAACAAAAAATTGTGAAACATTTTTAGCTTTTAATTTTTGATACCAAATAAAGCATTGAAATTAATCGTGTTCAGTTATTTTCTTGCGTTTATCAATGAATATTTCCACTTTTCTCAAAGCTCGCCTATGAATGTAAAAACGTTTCCATCTGCATCGCTAACGCACTCATGTACAGTACACGTGGAACGACCCCCGTTTTTGCACTGTGCCTTATTATGTCAACAAAAGTCAAGTACTCGAGAGTCTCGATTGTCGAATCATATCCTTCAATAGCGCGGCAGCAGCCGGTGACTGTACAACATCATCGTCGGCCCATTGGATTCGCGCTAATTCGTATATAATCTGCGCGGCGGGGCGCGATAAAACCCACGTGGCAACTCTATCCAGCCGGGACTAGCAACGTAGCCTGTAAGAGGCTGACCGCACGTCATACCAAGCGGGAGTAAAGCGAGGAGAAATTAAGCCGCACGATAAAAGTGCCTCTATATAACCAGCTGAACAGAGGGAAAAAAACGAGCTTATGATACGCGCGCTAGTGCAAACCTTGTACGTATATATATATATATGTATATGTATACGATATACTCGAAAGTATACGATGTAAATGCGGGCGATTCGTCGACCTCCGACAAAAAACTACTGCTGCTGTTGCTGCTTCTTTATTTTTTTGCAATTGGGGGGCGTGAGATGTACATTGAACGTATAGCTTTTTTTATGTATGGTATATATTATATACGTGGGCTTGGACCGGTACTTTGGGGATTTACCAATTTGGTATGGGGAAAAAAGTCTTTCGTATTTTTCTGCGAGTACGTTTGAATGGCGAAGTTGGCTTATCGAAATTTAATCGTTGGGTGATGATGCTGACGGTTCTGATCGTTCCAAATTTATGAAAGACTTCATGTTTCAATTGGTCTGGCTACGAGGTTCTATGTACGTTTAGCAAAAAAATCTTACGGGATTGATATTAGGTATCGAATGTTTTGTTACATTTTATAGACGTAGTTTATTAGGATCCATTTGAGATTATAAAAGTATAGCTTTCTCTGGCTCGTGTTTTTAGCTGTAACACAAATTGATATATAATATATAAGAATGGAATTTTACCGAAAAAATTAGATATCGAAATCATTTTAAGCAAACCAGACAATAATTCTTATATACCTGGTATTAATTTGAATGAATGAACCGTCACGCTGAAACAGTAGTTTTTTAGCAAACAGAAATTCATTGTTCAGTCGGAAAATTTTTAATTATCTACTTTTATCAAGGCTCGTTCAAATCAATAGCCTCATTGTTTAAACTTAAAAATACCTGCAATATCCATTATTGCATCAGCGGTGAAGTGCCAGAATCAAGATAAAAAAATTAAAGAGCCGCAGCTCTCTCTCTCTCTTACTCTCTCAACGCCCGCTCCATTATAACCGAAATCGGCATCGATTCTCGCGCGCAAATTACAATACTCGATCGCACAAAATCAATGAATAATCGGTTGGCGCGTATATATATATATATGTACGTCGCGATGTCACGGCGGTGGGTTTAACGACCCGTGTATATAAGAGAACAAACAAATCGTTGGGGAATACCGCGAATCGAGGGGTAACTCACTCACACGCACGCACACACACAGATACAGAGAGACGTATCATCACGCAGTCACGTATACATATAATACGAAATCGGCATCTGTCTCGCTGCAGCAGCGGCGGTGGCGGCGGCAGCGACAGCGACAGCGACAGCGACAGCAGCAGCAGCAGCAGCAGCAGCATCAGCAACAGTAGTGGCTGCAGCAGCAGCAGCAGTTCGGCCTGGAATTTTGCTCACCTCCTGCGCGCCTCCTCTCGAGAGGTCTTGGGGCAAAAAGCCCCGAAACTGCCGCCCCGGTCGACGCATATATATATGTATACGAAAGAGAGCAAGAGAGAGAGGGAAAGAGAACGAGAGAGAAGACGAACTCAATTCGCGGAGGAGCAATCCTCTATATTTGGTCATGAGAGGAGCACTGAGGATCATCGTTTGGGTCTCTAGGTCTCAAGGGTGGGAACCGCATCTCTCTCGCGGTATGTGCCCGTATGTGTGCAGTGTACACGCATATATATAGTGCGCACATGTGTGTGAGTGTACGTGCATGCAGAGAGGAAGAAGCGAGAGAGAGAGAGAGAGAGAGAGCAAAGGTTCTTTGTGACACGCGGTCGTGCCATTCCTCTGTCGCAGAGGCCTTTCTCACGCTCACATGGCGTGGCCCGGCTGTAAACTCGCGACTTAGTTTCGCGAGTGACATTTAATTATGCACCGTTTAATAAGCCGCGATGAGTTGCGAGCTGCCGAATGCAATGTGGCCGGAAGGTTAGGCAGATTTGGGATATACTTGGCATGGAGTCTGAAGGAGCGATTAGCACGAGCATATGTATATGATTGTGGATCGACGAGATATAAGTTTTTCGACTTGTTAAGAACGAGCACGAGTAGGTAGTCCTTTTTTTTTAATTAGAAATTCTCGCCCGAAATTTGTTAAGTTATTTGAAAAATGTATTAACTCTGAACACTGCTTGTATAATAGTTTAATATCCTATAGTACTTAGGAGACCAAAGATTATTATAAAATTTTATTTATCGAAATCCTTATAAAAGTATAATCGTATATAAATGAATCTATATTTAACTTCTATAGTTAAAATCTTGCGTGCTTGTAATAGACTGAATTTCGTATCTATATATACCGCGAATTTCTGAAATTCTGCAATTATTTTGCAAAACCGAAAGGCATTCGGTTTTGCAAGATAATTGCAAGATAATAAAGCGGAACTATCATATTATTTTTGACCAATAAATCAATAAGCTCGTAAAATCCGCACGTATCCGCAGATTCCCAAGAACTTGGCGAAAAATTGCTGCAAACGGAGAGAGTAACTCTCGAGAGGAACATCGGACACAACTCGCATCGACGGGGGCCGCGCGGCTTCGGTACAAAAATCTTGCGAAACCCAAAATTGCAGATACATAACTCAAAGCCGCGTCGCTCTCTCTCTCTCTCTGTCTCACTCTCGAGCGTATGGTAGTTTGTTTTGGTGCACCACCTGCATTATCATTCGTGCACAGACTGCCACCAGCCGCAGTGTCTAACGCGCTGCGCACATAACGACTGGCACATGCTAAGCCATGGGATTCTAAAAGTGCACGCAAGTGCCAGCAGAGAGAAGGCGATAAGAGAGGAAAAAATATATATATGGTACGAAAGAGAAAGACGGAGAGGGAAAGAGAGAGAGAGAGAGAGGGAGGTTTGCACGACTCGTCCGGCGAAATTCGGGTATTTCCGACAGTTACCGGCATAAATTACGCCTCGTGCAGGCCTACATATACACCGCAGCATATACAGCGGCGCAGGACGTTTAACCAGAAACGCCCGTAGCGCGTCATTTTACAGCGCATTATATTCGTTTTTAATATTCACTTGCGCCGCGCGTAACGCGTTCCTCTCGCCCCATTCTATTCTGTTTTGCGCTCAACATGGCCCACCCTATATAAGAGAGAGGGAGCCGAGTTGTTGTTGGCCGCCTGTCTATTACTGCTAGCCAGGGCTTCTTTTTTTTTTCATTTGCACGCGCCCTTCACTTCCAGACTGCCAGGTCTATGACGTCGTGAAGATAAACGAAATTCGCGATAATTAAATATTTATGAGCTCGCGAGATTCATTAACAGATAATATCGCAGTGAATTAATCTGAGCGCTGTGGCTTTGCACATTCCTGATTTACTTTCGCAAGTGTAATTTTTATATTATATTTCTTGAGAGTATACTTAAAAGGGACCAATTGTCGACTAATTGTTGAATAAATTGTAGCTACTTCGAGATGGTGAAACAACCAACTGCAGATTAAAATATTAAAGTTATCGATGGTTGCAAAAACCATAAATATGCTTTCATGAATACTTAGAGTGTAAATTTTACTTGATATATAAGTGAACTCAATATAAATGATTTTACTATAATAAAGTTAGTTATTACTCGCAACATTTAATAATTAACCCATTAACGACCAAGACCCCGAATTTTCAACATCTTTTTCAAGGCCTTTTCTCAACTAAAAAAAGGGTTTGAAAAAATGTGAAAAAGATCATATCCGACGTATTTTGAGCTGTTCTTTCGAATGGTGATACCGATTTTTTGTTAAAATACTCCTGCAAAAAAATATGGCGTGTATTTCACGAAAAAAAGTTAAAAAATTTGGAAATTTTCAACTTTATGAATTTTTTTCATAAGGAAAATGCAATGACAATAATTCAAAATACTGCAAAAAAGTGCAATCGATGTTCAAATATTACGGGAAAATTTTTTTCATGATTCTAAAATATTACGCGCATGAGGCGTTCGGTTTAGCCCTCCTTCTAGCCTCTGTAGCTCTTCTCTTAGCTTTTTGCGCCCGCGCACCATGCCCTATCTCCTGCGCAGAATCCAATTGTGATTCCTATTTCTCAAATAAAAATGTTGTTGTGGGTTCAATCGTACTTTTTAATGTTTCAGAATATTCTATTTAGTAATACGGTTGTGCTTGTGGTGTGTTTTTTAGAGACATGCATATAAATTGTTACGATATAAGCAAAATGTCACCTAACCTTACAATTTCACTAGTAGCCGTGAGAATGTTTTTTTATTTTATTGTAGAATTTCGATACACGAAGACCACAGACGCACAAAATATATTTCATTTCCTATCATTTCCCAAATTATGAAGTGTTTATGATAATCACTTCAAACATAAATTGAATAACTAGAATACAGATAAGGTAGGTCGCATTTCTTAGTACGGCTTCCCCTTAATGGGTTAAAGTGAAATTTATTACATGTTTTTTTTAGATAACGTAACTTACTTTAAGTTATGTAAAATATTAAGCTTATAGTCACCGAGTAAAATAAAAGACGCAATCGACACTACAGTAATATTTAGGTAGAGAATTTTAAGAGTTACTTTATATTATGTAAAACATAATAATATACTAAAATATAAAATTATCCTATTATATATAAATTAATACTTTACTTCATTCGAAACAAAAGTAAAAGATAAGAGTATATAGCTCTAAGAGATTAATCATCTTCACCGGTTTTAAGAAATATAATATGCACTGTATCAAAAAAGTGATATTTAACTTGAAATAGTGTAGTCAAATTTTTACTTTTTGGTCAAGTTCAAAGGAACTGACAGAGTATATTTTCATTTTAAGAATATTGTATTGATAGAAAATAAACAAAAATAGTTCATTTACTTTTATAAATAACGTATTATATGCAATAAACATATTATTTAAAATGAACAAATATTGATAGCATAGAACTAAGATATTTTATAATAACAATGTGAGTGCGAAAGAGAATGGCTGAAAGAGAAAGAGAAAGAGAAAGAGAGAGAGAGAGAGAGAGAGAGAGAGAGAGAGAGAGAGAGAGAGAAGAGTCGGAAAGATAAACGCACCACCAAAATTATAGCCGTAAAGTCGCGCGGCCACCCTAGTATTTCTCTACGAGCTCACTGACGTTCGGTCCCGGTGCGATACACATTCGCGGCTCGTCGATAATTAGAGAGAGGTGGTCCGGACAGGTGAATGCGCGCAGGAAAATTCAACACGTATACTTTGCGAAGGAGCTGTTTTCTATTTAACCGAGGCGTGTTTCGGGCTGTTAAGAAATGAAAATAACCCGCTCAAGTATTTTTTAAGGAGCATCTAAGGGTGGAGCGAAAACTAAAAAAACCTCTTATTATACTTGGGCTGCTGCACTACTTATACGGTGGAATTTTTTTCAAGGATAACATTGTGAACGAAAAGCGCCGGCGCTTATTACACGGGGCGAGCGCGGCGAATTGGAAGAAAAGTGTGCGCATGCCTTTCAATCGCAGTAATCGCGAGCTGGATAAATAGATGATGGGACGAGTATATATATTTAACTATACTAAATTATAGATACGCATAATTTAGGAGAATAGAATCGTGGATAAAAATCTGTATGGCCAATATATTGCAACGCATGAGGCGTGTATGGGAAATACTTATATTCTACCGTTAGGAAGTTTAACGAGATCACAGCCAGATTTTAGCTAGATTTTCATGATATGCTTACGATCTGACTATATTTCTGGCCAGAAATCCCGTTACCTGGTGACGGTTGTCTACATTCCGTAGGACCGCCAGTAAGCAGAATGAGAACTATAAGTTCAGCGAGTTAAACAAAGATAAAAGTGGCTGGAAGCAGTACTATCGGCAATACGGAACTTACCCGGACTTTGTTCTGTTACAATGTAATAGAGTTCACGGTGTATATTAGTGCAGATAGTGTAAAATCACTGTTTGGCAATTATGAATAAAAGTGAAATGCATAGAAGCACAGAGCAATTTATGCCTAAAATAAGTGTGCAAAGCTAGACCATATATTTTTCAGCACGTTTGCCTATCAGGGTCTGAGTGACTTCTCTTAGAAAAAAAAAAAAAAAACTACCAAACAGTATAGAAATGCTGAACCTTCTCCAGAAAGGTGAGAAGTTACAGTGTTTGCAACATGCGATGAAGTGCTTATATGTGAGATAAGAAATTATTTACGACAAAAGGATTCAGAAATGATGCTACTTCGAAGGATCGAAATATTTCTAATCGCTTACATTTTTCAAATCTTTACAAATTTTTATCTCGAAAGCTATAAAACATAAACAAATTTAGTTAATTACCTAAGTATGTAGATTTCATTGGGTCTGTTTTTAGCCCAAACACCAATGAAATTATCAGTTATGGCGACACAATGCATTTCTTTTCAAAAAAACTATTAAAGATAGTTTCTGTAGCGTATAATAAAATGAAACTAGATTCAGCACAGACTGACGTCACAATTGTGAAAAGAAATTAAAGAAAAAGGCTTGTTTTATTAAAATTCTACTTTTCATATTAAATATAATTATAAGATTATAACTTTGGTAGTAATTTTACCTAAATTTGGTGGAATATATCTTTTTCTCCAATTTTTCACCTATTGGTTTATTGACAGCCGCACTTGACAGCCGATTTTGCTGTTAAACTGTTTTATATTTAAAAATATTGCTTTTTATAATTGTATTATTCAAATTAACACCAGTAACCATATTTTTATTCAATTTTTAATTGTGAAATTTTTTTATTTTTAGTTTTTGTTTAAATTTAGTACACACTTTTCACCCAGAGCATCAAGCAATTTGTAGTATTGTTCAGTAGCAATATCTGTTATATAGTACAGTAATTTAGCAGTTTGTACATTTGAAATTTATCCCCAGCAATATTTTTCCGTGATAATATATAAATTTCTTATATTGTATGTATATTTTAGCACTCTTATATAGTTTATGATATATTCCATGCGCAAAGCATAGACTGTTTTTATATGACAAGCTTTAACTTCAACGACGAACCTCCCATTGCAGAAAATTCTATAATAAACTACAAATAGCCACATATAGGTATAACGATAAATTAAAAGAATAGCATAGATGTTATAAAACAGTTTCAGAACTTCTTTTGCTGCGGGTAGAGCTTCTCATTCTTACACAAGTACCGATATATTGCGGTCCCGTCCGTAATCGACTTGGTCAATGGCACTCGAAAAATAAAAACCATCCCAGACTTCTTCGGCTAAAGGTACCGAGGCCACATCCCTCCTTTAACACTTTTTGTCTCCGAATCCGCATAGTGAGAAAAAAGGCGGAACAAATAAAAAAAAAAAGAAGAAAAAAATAGAAGAAGATAGACAGGATGTTTACAAAGGCCAACACGGTGTTCGAGAAAGGAAGCGACGAAGTGAAAGCACATTGTGAACTTAGTCGCAGAGGACAGGCTTCGGAAACTGTGTAGGCAGCACACTTCAGGTTCTGGACTGCGAGAATAACTGTACTGGGTATATTTCATCTCGGGGAAAGCTTTCCATAAATCCTCGTAAGGGTAGGCTGCCTAATCCCTGTCCAGACTCGCTCTAACAATGGAAGTTCGCTCTAGGGCAATTTGAGGGAAAAAGAAAGTCCCAGCAGCGGCTCTAGCTCTAGGCCGTGCTTCGTACAACTCAGGTAAAATGTATGCCGTGCGCGGGGGCGTAGTTTCCGCAGTCGTGCTAAATAGCCTTTACGGGGACTGCAACTCGGCGGCGCTCCGAGAGTTTTATGACAATGCGAGTAGCGAGCGCACATTTTTACGAGGTAGGTGCAAGGAATTAGGAAAGACGAGGGATGCGTGCGGATCTCCTCAACCTCTGAGGTTGGGACAATGACGGGGGGACGAGGGACGAATTTGGACGTATTAGCGGCCGTTTGTTCTTCGGACAATGCCGGCTGTGCGACAAATTAGATTAGAGGAGGACGATTCGTGTGCCCGGGGGCTGTACAGTGCAGGGGACTCCTTTTTCCCTTTTCGACCTGCAGTTATGAATTATATCTGTAATTGCACTTGCTCATTATGTGTTATTGGATTACTATGTATTACGTATTGCGCGTAATTTTACTAGTAAAATGCAAGAAATAAGACAGTTTCCAATTCATACGTAAAATTAATAAATTAATTATTTTGATCGTATTTTAAAGAATAATTTAAATAGCTCATAATTAAATATTGACTTTATATTATTGTGTATACTCACGTTCTAAAAGATCATAAACTGTCAAACATAGATGCGAGTATAGTTGTATGATTAACATAACGTTTTTTACAATGAAATGTTCACATACAGTTTATAACATTTGTGGTTAACAATTAATTATTCAAATTATGATAATTTAATTTCATCACCTCGGCGGAAAAAGGGCCTCTGCCATATTTTCAAGATCAAAAAAGTTCTATTCGAACTTTTCTGGACAAAAAGGTTCTATCTCAACATCTCTGGGGAAAAAAGGTTCTATCAGTTAAACATACTTTCTTTCTTTTAACTTTAAATCAGTAGAAATTGCATAAGTGTGAAATTTTATATGAAAAATTTAAACTATAGACTGCTATAGATGAAAAAACAAAAACAAGAAGATCTTTGCAAGGAAGAAGTAATTTGCAGAAAAGAAAAAAATCGCGCTCAGGAACTAAGTAGAACCTATTTGCCCAAAAAGGTTGAGAAAATTTGAGGTAGAATCGTTTTGCCTAGAAATTTTTTCCTAATAGAAAATGCCCTTTTTCACCGAGGCGACGATCTATCATGCAACTAAGTATTGTTAACTATTGGTTTGTAAATAAGGTAAATAAAATTTTAGCAAAATTATTTGCCGAAGGCTTTAATACTCTTCAATTTAGATTATACGAGTCACTGTTATCTCTCTTAGTTATCATTTATTCAATAATATTATCAATGCCTTTCTCTCTTTCATCTTCTCAGTTAAGATCTTCTGCATACTTTACAGATTTTTAGTAACACATATTCCTTTTTACAACTATAAGTTCAGTCAACTGCACAAACTAGTCAGTCTAAAAGATGTGCTCTAATAAAGACTATATTTTCAATTATCTTCAACAATTCTTAGTTATAAATAAAATCATTTTTAAACGAACTAAAGAAGAAACGTTTTGCTCTTAAAAAAAAAAAAAAAAAAAAAACAATCGGATTCTTTTTAAAGCGAAAGAAAAATTTTCGTCATTCTGCAAACTCAATCATCCATTTAATTTACAGAATAACAGTAAATCCTCGTCGGCCCCCTTTTCATGCTTGGCGCAATTCACTTAGTAATTGAAGAGGACCACTCAAAGCGTAAAGTGTGACTTTCGTTTTCACAAAAATCGAGAGTGAAATGCAGCACGAAGTCGACGAAACGTGACAGGGGGGCCGACAGCCGATGCACTTACGAAAATACCCGAGACAAAGTGTGTACAAAACTCGAATGTATTATATACTAAAGTCGATTATTGTAACTGCGCATACAAAATCATTTTTACTTCAAACAATACACTCTGAAGATTTAATTTACTTCGCAAACCGATGCGCTTTTAAAACAAACACACCGGCCAAAAAAAAGTTTTATTCGCTTACTTCAACTTGGTGAGTTTAATCATAATTTAGGTCTTCCTACACGATTATAATATTAAAGTAGCGTTAGCTAGACACTCAAATTGATGAACGTGTATATATTTCATGAAATGAAAAAAGAACGCAAGCTCGTTCGCAAAACCAGTTTCAGGAATTTTCAAAATCAAAATGAAAGTGCTCAACTGCAGAAGCCGCTAGAAACGATCGGCGCAGGTTTTAATTAACTTTTTCTAGTTGAATTAACTCCTGGGCTTGAACAAGTTGCAAAGCCTTCGCCTATAAATCACGTGCTAGTACTTAAAATATCTTCCTTTTATTTGTTCGTTTGTTTATACCTATCCAGTTTACACCATTAACGTACGATTATGGCTGATTTTTCTCACCGAATATATATATATATATATATATATATATCTGTTCCAGTGCGCATTAGTGATTTATATATGCGTATCAGTGTGCCCCTTATATACCAGTTCAATTTAGTCGGTGTTAAAGGACGACTCGCAAACGCATACTTGGAGAACTGATTACTGGGGCTATAACTTTAATTGAGTCCCAATAAAACGCAGAATTAAAAATCCATAAGTCATAGCGACGAGAATTAAAAAAAAAATTAATTAACCCAGATTCACTTATAAAGTCGTATAGTATACGTACACGATAAATGAATTCCTTCAAAAATTCCACTATATTATCAAAATATTTCTCTATCTGGACGCAGTGCAAAATGCATTAACAAAACGCGATCATGAGCAATTATTGAGATGCATCTCGTACAGAGTATATCGGCACAATCTCGCTCGCAACTATATATACACTGCAGCCGTAGCGGCTCGAGGCTATACGCCCGAACTTTTGAAAAATGAAGGAGGCGAAGAGAAAGAGCGAGAGAGAGAGAGAGAGAGAGAAAGAGAAAGAGAGAGAGGGAGAGGGAGAGAGAGAGAGAGAGAGAGCAAAAAGGAGTCAGTCTGAGCGCAACGACGAAGCTATTTCGTACGCACAACCTGTCGCTAACTAAGCATGCCGCCGTTGCCGTAGTCGCCGCCACGACCGCCGCACGAGTCCCCGGCCGGAATGGAATGCAGTTCTTTTTCCCTTAAAGATCGGCGGCCCCGCGAGAAATTATGCGAACGCGATTCCTCGTGACGCAAAGTCCAGTTCCTATATATAAACCATGGGTGTGCAGTCACGAAAAGTGCGTAAGCTAACCCGTTGACCCCCGCGAGCTTAACCCAAGTTAATATACCGTGCAAAATAGTGATTGCGGGGAATAGAACCTTTTTTTTGTTAAACCTTTAATGTGCGAGGGATTGAGATTTTCACCTTAACTATTCCATTTTTCGGGAAATTGCGTTAAGACAAATGTAATATTATTATTATATCGAACATCCGCTGGTGCGATAAGATCTAAATTTCGAGATTTCTCGTTGACTTCATGAAATTTCGTCGTATTTTACTATCAAAGTATTATCACAACAGGATACTTGATTCTATTCTAAAATAAATACTAAATAATATTTACTCTTTATTTAATAATGTTTTAACAATGAAGAATTTCTATAACTTATCATAACTATATATAATATTAGGCTACAAAAATGAACATTTATTACAAATTTTGGACATATGACGGCTATTCATGAGTTACTGAATTCGACTTTTCACTGTTATACTAATACAATAGCGTGCTATCTTTTCATAAGTGGATTACGACCCTCATAAAGTTAGTGAACAACAGCTTTACCAAACAACGTAGAACTAATCCACTTACATCCGTAAAGTATAAAAGTATAAATGGCATTATTTTATTGCTAATTTCTACTTGCCTCGAATACTTAATAATGCAGAAATAAATGATAAAACTCATCCTGACCTCTCAAATATAGAATCCTCAGAGGCCTCAGCATTTAATATTATAGCTCGAAGGCGTGGTACATCCAAATAAAAGCAATAAAACACTTATACTTCGCCGCCCATTTCTTTCCAAATTTTTCAAAAATTAACTATTGCCTCAACATTTTATATACTCTATATCTATATTATATATATATACCAGGAAAGCGATGGTTAAAGGGTGTTCGAGGTCAATATATATTGCGATACTTTTTTCGGCTATTTTCATTAGCAGGTCAGAGTTTTGTAATGAGTTAGGACTGTGGTCTTCTCTCCTTTCTCGAGTGGTAGACCGGCTTTGACGCGGCTCGATACATTCCCACACGGGCCGACCACCGTTTCTCTTAGGGGTATAAATTCCGTAGCCCCGGACTACTACCTCCGTATCGAGATTGGCTCTCTTACCACCCGGTCACCAAGCAGATGAAAACATTTTCTCTCGACTACATCCGTAATACTCCGGTCATTGTATAGTAGATGTGCTTTGTAAGTAATGTTTATGGGACGGGAAGTAAGTAGCTTCCCCGTTATACTGCAATTAGTCTTGTTTTTTTAATTTTTTTTAGTTTTACTTTTGCTTACTTACTTTCAGTCGCTATTTTCAAAATGGACGAGAGCTAAAGGTGCGATCTGTGTAGGAAAGATGAAATCTTTTTTTGAACTGAATTCAGAATTGTACGATTTTCGTTTTATATGAATGAAAACATTGGGAGCGATAATTAAGAGTCTGTTAAATTAATTGGGAACGATCTATGAAATATTTTATTGCATATTATCTATGTCTGTTCGTGTATGACCTTACATAATCTTAAATAATTGTTAAATCGTCCTATCTCGAACGAATAAAACTTTTGGAAACCAATTCAAAGATTTTTTTCGCGAATGTTGTCTTATAACGAGTAAATTAAAAATTAAAATAATCTACACGCTAATTTCTCGTCAAACGTAGTCGGTTATTAAATTATCAAAATTATATTTCTAGAAGTGTTTATTATAATCTATGTAAATCTACTGATCATTCTTGTACCATCTCCGATCGCAGCTACGATAACTATAAGCGTAAAGCATACTTTGTTTCACTAAACCAAAGTTAAATTAAGAGCATCTCTTGAAAATATACGAGGTAAGATTACGTCACTGGGTCGAGTAAGAAGAAAAAACAGTTGGCTAAGTAATCTAGGGAATGTATAAAAGATAACTTCTTGTAAAAAATAGATAGCTCGTTATTCAATATATATATATATATACATTAAGTCAGTGGTGATTTCATTGTATCTATTACTTAACTGACTTTATTATAATTTTACAGCCATCTTTACAATAGCTACTTGTATTTCCCGAATAATTTCTAAATAAGTTAATTATAAATAATACTTATTGCTCTACGTCATATCAATTTTAGAACAAATGAGATAATAAGTCGTTTTACGTTGTATAGTCATATATGAAAGTACGCTATAAGATTTTTCGATATGCATTGTAGATCGAAATAAAATTTCAAATTTATAGATTACATTGAATATGAAATTTTTACGATACTAAAGTAGTATCTGAAAAAGTATGCTCACACACAATTATTGGAATTGGACATTTCAAGAAGTAAAAATTAACAAAACTGACAGTTGATAATATAAATATATTGTTACAGAACTGGGTTACATTTTATTACCGCACGCGCCAGTTTATTCCTGAAATGCACGTAATTTCGCAACCGTCAGTCGACGACTATGTATATAGGTATCTCGAATGCTTATACAAGATGTAAGACGATACAAAACATATCCGTTTATGCGCGAAAAAATCGTTGCTTAGCGCACAAAAGTGGGGAAAAATGCACCGAATCGACGAAAATCGAAATTAGGTGGCTTTGCGGCGAAGCTCGCGGCCTCTCGTATCGCACACATGATGCATAAAAAGTCCGGGAGACCGAGTTTCTCACGCGCGGCTCTATACGGCGACGGCACCGGCAGCGGGAGCTTGTCGAAGAAACAAAGAAGTGAGAGAGAGAGAGAGAGAGAGAGAGAGAAATACGCGCATATAAGTATATACGAAAGTGAATGAAAAGGTTCGCGCGAGCTGAGAGCCGACGCGCGCGTTCTTCAATTACATTTTATGCATTCGCACGACGTAAACGTCAGGAGAAAGTGAGTGAAAAAGAGAGGGAGAGAAAGAGGAGATGCAGATGGGGAGGGGAGAAAAAAAGCTGCACAGTGCGCGCACGGACTGCAGAGACGGTCAAGCGCGCTCGCGAGCGCGGGGTCAGTGCATTGTTGTCCGAAACTGCCTCCTTCTGCGCGCTCCCCATCGGCGCTTATTACAGGACGCGCTTTACTCTCCTTTAACCCGAACTATTACACTTGTGCACCAGTGTTGTGCCCGTGTAATTCCACTGTTACCTCCCAAGCCGGTGCTTATGCTGAGCGCACGATTTTATAGCAGTTTCTTCATTGGATTAGCTGTAGAGCTTTTCTTTTTAGTACATTGTACGCATAGATATTCCTTACGCGATGGTATTATAGTTTTTTAACAAGCCTTTACGATCGACGATTCAGCCAGTGTGACTGTGGTGTTTAAATATCGTTGCAACTCATATTACGTATACATGTATTCAATAATATTCAATATTTGCTAGCCTTGATATATTGTTAAAGAAAGTAAAGATGTAAATCTCAAAGGGAGATTAAAATATATATATGAAATAACGCGTATGAGCGAGTATAATTTTGAAATGATTTATGGTAGGATAAGATCATAAATAACATTTGATTTTATAGCATCGTTCTACATACTATCTCCTTTATTCTCACTCAATAACTATTAAAAAAAATCGCGCCAATAACAAAACAGATGAAAACACGAGACTCCAGAGTCTTATTTTCATGCGCTATGCGTTTAAGAAACTCTCAGCTGCAATTACTTCAGTAATTATACGAGTTACTTAAGTAATTCTCTTATATATTTACGGATAGTTTGTAATAGTTCTGAGAACTTCTAACTGCTATTGGTATTAACTTACTGTAGCTTAATTTTTAATCAAAACTTATACGATTATTGCAGCTACGGTTTTTAATTTGTGACTAATATATATATATATTTAGCTAACTTACGATGTCCGCGCGGGGATGCATGAGAAAACTGAAAATTGGTCGTATATATTTGCATTGAAATCGCATTTCCGAGAACAAAAAAAGAAGAAGAAATCTTAATAATCAATACGCGAAACTCTTTAGTTCTGCATCACAACTTTGTACACATTCCTATATCACGAACAAATGTGTCAGCGTTCTTAGTACAATGATGCTGTAAGTAATAGAGGAAAAAAACTATTATTAAAGTTTTTCCACTCGGCCTAGTAGTATTTAACAAAGACAAATTTGAATGCGTCAGATTTTTAAACCGACGTCGAATAAGTGTAGTATACCCTGAACACTTTCAACGTACGCACACACACACACACACACACAAACATATATA
>UELV01150818.1:0-27242 GCA_900490015.1 Megastigmus stigmatizans
GAGAGAGAGAGAGAGAGAGAGAGAGCAAACTATACGTTGCAGAGTGCGAATTGATTGCATCCGAATCGGGTGCGAGTAATTATCCTCGGTTATCTTTTAATCCGCCGATTACCCGCTGATGCCACGAGTGATTGATTTTGGAGAATGAAACTCCTCTGCTCTTCTCGCTCGGGATCTTCTCTGGGTACTTTTTAGGTGAGATCCCATTCACCAAATTATTCGAGTCAATCGAAATCGATCTGGTAAAAATTAAACACCAAAGTTTATCTTTTTAATTTTAATCTTTATATTTTAATGATTTTGCTATTGATAAATATTTATTTCACGTTGCAAGTGTCAGGTTTTAATAATTATAAGCTTCATTTTTAAAATCTAATTGATATAAATTATATATTCTGATCAGCTTGAATATAAATAGTCACATAATAATCATTCTAAGGAAGTAATTATTAAAAAGTATTCATACTTTTTGTAGAAATTAATCCTGACAGCTTGAAAATTTTTAAAAAACTTTATTATTCGCATTTAGGTTTCTACAAAGTATCGAAATCAATGCAGTCATCTCTAAAAAAGCAAATAATTGATTAAAGTGGACTATTTCAATCATCAAAGTTAGTTAAAATTCTATCAGAAACAATTTGGAGTCAGCCCCGAAACCTGTTACCATTCTATTGCGAATTCAAATTCACGCCCGAGATATTCAAAAATTGATAGCCACGAGTATCGCATTTGTACACGCCGCCTCCAACACCCATCCGGCATAGGTCTATACAGCCGTAGTCGTCACATCCCTCGATCGAAATCGTCTACCAACGCTTTAGGGAGATTAATCGCGAGCGAGAGCGAGAGCGAGAGCGAGAGAGAGAGAGAGAGAGAGAGAGAGAGAGAGAGAGTCAGAAAGGGAGAGGGAGAAGACGAAAGTTTAATTTAATTTCGACTCGCGCTCTCGCGCGTCTCATTTCCTGCGGACCGTCCGCCAGCGTCTCCCAGCTGCTCTCGTATCCGCATATTATTTCCCGGCATACCGGATTTCAAACTTTAATTCGCAGATCCGGAAATTCCTTCCTGCCTGCGTCGGGCTATGACGCAAACTTTGGATCCGATTTCTCTCTCATGCCCCGTCTCTACGTTTCTCTAACGGTTGAAGAGGGGTTAGGGGGTTCCACTCTCCCACAGGCTTCGCACTTTTTCGCACACGGCCAGACTTGTATGTATGAACGCCAGGCGAGTGATACATTTGAGCGTCACATTTTTCCGCTTTGAATAATTTTCAATTTTCATTGGACGTACACGCCGCGCTCAAGTTTAAGGATGCCTCGATAAAACTTAGAAGCGAGTGCACATTTTTCGTCGAAACCAGAATTCATACGCATCTTTTTTATCAATTTTGTGTTATCAATGCTTATTCCAATTAAATAGAAAGATTTAAAAATATTAAATATTTTTACTTCCTCATAGAGAAAGCTTTGTAATGATGAAAAATTATTTTTCCAAAAGATTAGGAAATTCGTCAGTATATTCAAACGTTTAAAACGTGTTTTTAACAGAAAAAAAGATCTGAAGTTGGGTACAGAAAACTGCGTGTCTCGAGAATGGTTTAAACGATTCTCAGATTTGTAAAACTATTTAACGTTATTTTAATTTTGTGTATATATGCTAACGCCTACATTTTAGGATCTACTGAACGGATTGTAATTAATTAGGGCTCATTTTTTTGTACGATGTAAGTGAATAATCCGAATTTTGTTTTGTTAATACATTTTTGTTTTATGGCTTTTTTCAGATTTTCTATGTAATATACTCAATATAATAAATCATATGAAATAGTATATTTCATATCTATAGCACAAAAAAAAAATTGTGTCCACAGAACTAGGCGCAAAAATGTATTTTATGCTCACTGTATCGAAGAGATATTTGAAAGGACATAAAATTTCCTATTTTTCACCGAATGAAATTTTGGATTAGCATTCGTTATTTTGTCATGCACGGAAAGGCGTTTGTTTTTTTTAAATCATATCTCGGAAACTATTGATCAAAATGATTTTAAAAAATTCATGGTTATTGACAACAAACCGAAGTATATTTCATAAAATTTTTAAATTATTTTATTAATTTCCGAGAAAAAAATTAGGAAAACAAAAAGTTTTTCTATGGTCCAGGATGACTTACGTAAAAGTAAATAAAAAAATTTTGCAGTGTGTTAGTATTTTGCTATATTTGGATGAGTTCTTTAGATAGTACATAATACTCAGTAATTTTCGAGATATTCGATATTTATTTTTTTTGAAAATTTTTTTATTTTTTATATGTAGAGAACAAATGGATATTTTAAGGTTTACAACGGCTTATTCTTTTTTGTTTTTTAAGCGATTTTTATAATGTACTGGGTAAGCAAAATTCTTCAATTTTTTGTATGTATCAACAAGTATTGTATTATAAATTAAATATGACCGTATATAACGAAAAATAAAATTGAATTGAACTACTGTAGTACCATAAGTGAAGGGTTGACTTAATAAAAGCATATATATAATTAAAAATTAAATTTTTATAAAACATTTTTACATAAAATGGTGATTTTAGAGGAGTTTTTTTTTCAAATTTGGTATCTCATAGTCACAAAACTTTCAATCATGATTTTAATTATGCTTTTTATATATTAATGCAGTGTAATAGAAAAATGTATCGCCGTACAATAAGAGAAGACTGTACCTTTTCAATACATAGCTGAAGACTAATCAGTATTTGGGACAATACATTTTCTTACATTGAATAATCTTGATTATGCCATACCTTCGTGGTCCTCGTATGATTGATTCTTCTGTTTGTGATGAACACGATGATGGTGCACGTTCGGAATGGGAAGCTGTTTGAGGTCATGAAGGTCTTGATGATCGGCGTCTATGAGCGGATTCTCCACTTGCGATTCGATCAGTTTGACCGTCGTTGTATTGTCAGCATTCGATATAACGTTCACTGAAAGCACATTGTCGCATAGTTCAGAGGAAAATGTCATTGTTCAGTCCCTATCGCGCGAGGGACTAGTTAGTAGAATCAAAATTCAAAGTGTACGTAATACAATGTTTATAACAATGCAAAAATACCTTGAACATCGTGACCTGTCAAATAACTAAAAGCTGATTATTACAACTACTTATGACTACGATTTACTGAGCAAAATAAAGAGCACGACAATAACCATTGATAAACAATCATCACAGCGCAGTAGCCGATTCGCCATTTGATTAATGAAATGTACGCTTATCACCGAGCACGTCAAGTTAAGTAATCTCTAATAGTCCGATTTCTGTATACTTGAATATTTAAGGCTCGATGCCCCGGCTCGCGCATCGCCCGCGAATTCACGAGGCTCCATCACACAAATTGCAATCGATAGGATGACCGCAACTGACGCAATAGCCTCAGTCAAAGCTCACTAGGCTCGTTGCTTCAACCTACATTTCATTATCAGTTCTGCGTCCAAACATTGGCTCTCACCCAAACCAACACGCTTGCAATCCGTACTGAGTTTCTACTGTGAGTAGATATTTCGATATCAATTTCTTTTTTTCTCTCTTTTTTTTTCATCTTTTTCTCCTGTTCCATAATTGACGGGTTCGTGAATCATTTTATCTCATCGCTGTGAGGCTTGGCAGCAACAAAATGCATTATATACCTAAGGATGCTATTTGTTTTTGATTCTTCGATGTTGATCGTCACGATTATTTCTAGATAGTGCAAGTAATTCAATAACTCGTAAAATTCGTAAGAAAGAATCCTAGTGATTGTAATGGTGCACTTTTGTTAATGATTAAAAAATGAAAATTTAAAAAAAAGGACTAAAATTTTTCATTCCAGACCCAAGTGAATGTCTGATTTCGTTAAAAGAAATGAGGATGCTTGCACAGGAATAATAAAGTAATGTTTTCAATATCATTCATGTCCTTCCATATTTTTTTACTCGTGAACTAAGATGTATGTCCCGATTAGTGTGCCAATAGGAAATTTTTTTGTTTATAAATGCATTAAAGTAGTCATTCTAATCTTTTTCATTAGCGAAAAGATGATTGTTACTTTCAACTCTTTTTTAAAAAAGCACATTTTTTCTGTATTAAAATTAGTTTTCAATCATGTTTTCTTTAATTAAAAAAACGAAGGTGCCATTTTATTCTCCCTTAAGAATACATTGAACTTTATTGTGTACCTTATATTATCGAGACTAATCTAAAAAAGTGAGTTCGACGGTACTTTATAGCATTCACAAATGATTAAAACGTATTACTATGCAACGTAACTGAGAAATTATAACTTTACATTTATTAAAAAAATTTATTGCATGAATTTTATTTATTTATGCTTTTTATGAACCTTTAGAAGATAAATGCACACGGATGGGAACAGACTCACTATATGGGACATCTACCCTACTTCCTTGTTAGTTCATGAATAATTTAAACTAAATCTACGTTTTTAATGATTAGTTATTAATTATTAATATCATTGAATATTTTAATAGATCAGACTTCGGGACGACATGGATGAAAGTTCTAAAATACAAACCTGTTGCTCAAATAGTTTTTTTACAAAAATCACTGACGTTGCAGTATCATATTAGACCGTGAAAAACATTAGACTATTGGAGTAAAAGGAGTTTGCCTATTAAAATTTAGGAAAGACTGCCACCCATGCTCATTCTTTTAACTCAATAGCAGACCAATTAAAGCGCACCATCAGATAAATCCTGTCTGGCCACTGTTTGGGTATCTTACGAACCTGAGTCGATGAAGCCATCGAAGGCTTCGCGCAAGTCGAAGAGCCGATCGACGGGCAGCCGGGCAATCCTGAACTCGTCGAGCCCGTCGAGCTCTTCGTCGACCCGCTCGTAGGCGGCGCCGTGCTCATAAGTCGGCCTCGGCGCGAATTTCCTGCGACCGGCGACGCCTACCAAGCCGGCCCCGTAACGATGCTGATCGTAGGTGCGCTCATCTACAGTCGTGGGTGTGGATGATGCGGGGGGTAGTGCTAGTGCAGGTGGTTCAGGTGGTGCACCGGGACGTGCTGATGGATCCCGATCGCGTACGTGCTGGTTGTGCTGGTTGTGGTGGTTGTGGTGGTGGTGGCGGTGCCGGTGGCCGTCATCGTAACCGTCGGCATGCTGGCTTTTGTGCTCGGTGTTGGTGGCGGTGCTGGTGCTGGATTCACGATCATGCTTGGGAGGATACCACGAAGTAGAGAGGAAGACAGACGGCATAGAGGTGGAAGTGATAGAAGAAGAAGAAAAAGTAGAAGAGTAAGAGCGATAAGACGTGGGGGACGAAGGAGTGGGAGGACGGAATTGACGTGGGTTTGTTCGGACGTGCATCCACTGGGTCTCCCAACGATTGTTCTCGAACACCCTGATCGCGGACGAAGAGTCCTGGAGGTCCGGGGGCACGGAATGCGGGTATAGGAAGATCTTAGGCATACCAACTGATTGATCGAGCTCTCCATGCTGGAAGTAGCGCAACTGCTGCTCCTCTAAGTTCGAAGCAACATCGCGGTCGAGCTCGTAGTAGGCCGAGGACTGGCCAGGCCCTGCGGTACCGGGGTATAGAAAATAGGGATACATATTGGTGGGGTGCAACAGAATCTCTTGGAAGTTTGTGTCCTCGTGGGGTTCAAACGGATAGAGCGCCGAGTCCGTGCCTGAGAGATCGGAGGACGCGGACGAGGGCGAATAGTCTGAAACACACAAGCAGATAAACCGCCCGTGATGGAATTGCTGATGTGATGAGTTTATTGTTGGTTTAGTAGTTTTTTTTTTCTGATTTATTCTTTTTCGGGTGCTGATGTTTCTGATATGAGGTGTCTGAATGAGGTGAATTTTGATCGGTTCAGAGTCTGGTGATATATGATTGTAGCTGATTTATTTTGATCTGAGCGAGAGAAGTCTGTTGATTTGGGAATGTGAGACTGCATTTTTAGGATAATGGTATGTGGTGAGAGACTGGGTTCGATTGCCAAACGATACGAAATAAAAAGTAAAGGAATCAATTAATCTTGACGTAAAGCGCAAAAGTTGTCTGGTGATACGAGGCGAATGATTCGTTTCCGTAGCGATCCGCGACTCGAGATATCGAAACTTTATAATGAAGTAGGTCGATCGCAAAAATGGGGTCGAACGGACGAACGAACGAGAAAGAGAGAGAGACAGAGAGAGAGAGAGAGAGAGAGAGGCAGAGGTGGAGAAACGTTAGATATTCGAAGATAAGGGGATTAAAGGTACGGGGAAAGAAAGACGCATAGAAACGAGAAACTGTGTCGAGATCGAAGAAGACTGTAAGAGATGGAAATTAAGCAGGAAAGCGAAGTCATAAAGTAACTTTTCAAACTCAATGTGACAATTAAGGGAAAATAAGAGAAGACGGATCGCGCTAGTGTTGAGCGGGTGGGGGGTTTAGATAGAAAAAGAGACGAAGTGGAAGAAGTTGAGAAAGAGGTAAGAGATCAGAGACGGGAATGTACCGTGCTAAGGAGGGCAAAAAGAGCAAGGCGAATTCCCTTAAGAAGATTCGCTTTGGAGGAGCCTGCATGTATATATACATAGCTGGGTGAAGTTCATCCTCTGCGGACTGGAAGGCTGCAGCACAAGGGAGAAATATACGAATTGCGAGAGAAGAGAGCAAGGGAGAGAGAGAGAAAGAGAGAGAAAGGGAGAGAGAGAGGAGGGGGAAGAGGAACTGTTTGCTTGCACGTACCTCACACGAACGATGGCAAACAGTCGTCCCTCTTTTCCCCTCTGCCTTTCCTCCTTCCTCTCTTTCTCTCTCTTCTTCTACGATGTAAGAAGCTGCTGCAGACAACGCGCGTATGTCTCGACACGTACGTGTGCATAAAGCAGCAGTAGCAGCAGCAGCAGAAGCAGTAGCAGCAGCAGTTGCTCCTCTCGCTCTGCTCGCCCGTGAATTTTGCATCTCGACGCGGTTCGTTTAACCCACGACTTTTCTCACCTCCGTTCGTACGCTCGCGCATTTCCTCGATTCCGAAGCCATTCGACTGTTAAGTCTCCTTCTCTCTTTCTCCTCTCTCTCTCTCTCTCTCTGAAAGGATCTATTCGAGGAATGTACGAGAGAGAGAGTGTAAGAGAAAGATAGAAAGGGAGATGCGTGCAGTTGGAGAATCGTCGGAAGGGAACTCGAGTGATTTCATAAACAACGTGGGTGTACCTTTGCCCGGCTCGTGATTCGATAATCGAAGTTCTATAGACGATCGACGCTTCGGGAAAATTTTCGGCGCATCAAGGAATGTCCCAATTGTGTTTGCTTGAGTTCCTTCGAGTTTATCAAGCACTGAATGAATTTCCAATCCCGGATTCTATCTTCATAATCGAACGAACCGTCCAAATCCAAATATATTTCCAAATACCCTTCCTCTGCTTCTTCGAAAAATACGAATAATTTAATTTTGTATCTTTACATTATATTTCCGGATGTGCATCTTGTATAAAAATTGGCACCCTATAACCAATTATGTTGGGTCCATTGAAATTTTATTATAAGAGACTTTTTGTAGGAGATATGTACAAAACTGATTAAAATATTAATAAAGCCTAGGCTATCTAAATTAAAATAAACTAGCTTTTAATCCAGAATTTGTGGATATATTGAAAGAATGTTTAATTTCCGTTTGCCAAATTTGACTGTTCGCGTATAGGCCCGCTTCAAGCCCTAACCGTCACCGTCGCGCCATTTCAAGAAGCAAAAGAAAACGAGGAAATGAAACGAGGAGTGTTTAGGTTAAAGACATTGGGTATATTGAGAAGAATAAATTATTTGCGTTGGATATGTGACGAAGAATAAGAGTGAGTTGGTGGTGGTACGAGTGTTTAGAAAATCAAAATAAAGCAATCAAGAAGGCAAAAACAATGAGAATTCACGACGATCTAGCGTAAATTAAAATAAGAGAAACAAGGTAGAAAGAGAGAGATAGAGTAATAGAGAGTGCAAGAGAGAGAGAGAGAGAGAAAGAGAGAGAGAGAGAGAGAGAGAGAGAGAGAGAGAGAGAGAGGTACACTTAAAAGCAAGGCCACAGACAGAAGAGAAAATAAACGTGCAGAAAGTGAACTAAGCCAGTGTCAGTTAATCGTGCAATGCAACGACGCTAATGGCATGCGGTGCCAAGTTTCAGTGTACCTTGCCCTTCTTGGTTCAAGTTCTAACTGGCTAGGGGAGAAAGTGGCCGAAAGGAAAGGAGGAGGGGGAGAGAAGATGTAAAATCTCTCTCTTTCTTTCTCAGCCCCCTTCTCGTCCTCGACATTTACTCCTTTTGCCAGATGCTCCCGATTGATCAGCCTGTCGGCGCCTTTCCCTCTCCCCAACCCGCAACTTTTCGATAATCCAGCGTTTAGGACCAATTAATTTGCATGACAAAGTGGCAGGGACCGAGTTCTGCTTTTATTAACGCGCCGAGCATCGATCGCGCTCGCGTCTCGTTTTTTTTGCAAGTCAACCGATCGATACTATCAATCAGGAAATTTGTATGTAAATTTAGAAGCACACAAAAGCTACATTATTGTTGCAAATAAAAAACGATACTTTGTACACTTAAAATATGTATGTGTATAATATATAGATGAAAATTCTAATAAGCAGAACATCGAATTTTGAAGCTACAGAAGAATCATATATCTATATATATATAATACTTAAAATAGAATATAAGCTCAAAACATATCGGTATGATAAACCCGTATCATACAGAAAACAGTTGTGTAAGGCAAGGTACATGTACAGGTGCAATTATTGTGTCGAAGCGTGCGGTACATCCTCGAAGGGCTTGGCATCTTCGTTCATTGGGCATTTTTCTTCCAGGCATGGGTGCAGTTATAATTCCTTTCACGGCGCAGACTGATTTGGTACAAACATATCGTATGTTTCCTTTATTTTAATATTTATCAGAATGAATGAGTTTAAGAGAAATTCGCAGTGACGAGTTTGCCGTGTAAAGTGACCTGAGGCAGCCTATAGATTGATTTCATCGTATTTTGCATTAATTTTATTCAATTGATGCTCTATTGATTACAATGTTGCTTTGGTAACTAATTATTATGGTGCTATGCATAATTCTTCTGATTATTACATTTGAAAAATTTTTTCAAAATAGTTGTAATTTTGTCCTGTAATTTTCCATGTACGATGCAATCATCATTTTATCCATTTATGTAATTCACACATTAATACTCTCCCACACATCCTTTAGTTAACTTTATGAATTAAGTAGTAAAGCCCTGGAAGGTTTGTTTGAACTGAAAGCACATTTACATTTTTTTATATAAGAGAAGAGTAATATATTCATACGCTCGTACGAATTCATTAAAAAGTCTCAGAAGAACGAAGGCACTTATATGTAGGCGTCACGAGTGAATTTTGCAGTTTCTAAGCATATGAACCTAACTTTTTATGTACATTTCTCTTAAAAATATTTCATATATATAATAAAAATGTTATGAAACATTTTTTTGTATTAACCCTATTGTGTAAACATGAGCTTCATTTAAATAGAGACTTAGAAGAGAATATGACACTTTTAAACATAATTAAATCTACCACATTAAAAAATGTTTTTGTTTATTTGCCATTTTTTTATAAATATTGCCTTTTTCAAAATTTATAACTAAAAGGTTCAGTCATTATTTTCCACGCAAATGTTCTTTTTCAATCGGCATTTATAATTTAAGCACGAGATTTTTAAAAATCGACTGTCTCACTAAAGAAAATTGAAACGTGCAGATAACGCGCGAAACTACTGCTCATGTTAAAAAATTTCTGTATGGTTCACCGGGTGGGTCTAACACGAAAAATAGAAACCGAAACCTGCGGTACAGAAATTAATCGCAAATCTGGACGTATATAAGACGTCGTCCGTAGGCATTAGCATTTGATCGACGCGTGAACGCTTCAGGACACTTTAAGGGCTCACTCAGCCGCACGCGCGTCAGAGCCAAGGTGATAAAAAGGACGCGCCCGCGCAGATAAAGCGCAATTGCTTTGGCCTTGCGGTTGCAGTAATCACCCACGGGACGCGTTGTCTGCCCAGATAATAAGAGCAATAAACGTCCGGCGCGCGAACTCGTACAAGAGAGAGACGACGACGACTCGTAAACGAAACGCAATGCTCCACTGCTCTCTGTTTACACGGACAATTCCGCCACTCCGACTATATATATAATATATCCATCTGGACTTTGCAATATGTGTGCACTTCTTCTTGGTTTACAATAATGAAGCTTTTATTGAAAGTGTCATTTTGAATGTTAAAAAGCAGCGTATGATTAAATCTGGTGAAGTATATCGGCTTTAAAAAGTAGGAATGAATGCTGATTTTGGACCGTATGGGATTTTTTTAACATTTACATTCAACTTTATAATTATAATTAGGACGCGATCATCTTAACCTAGAATTTCAAGTCTTTGCTACTTGTAAAGTTGAGATGAGCATTTGGTACATGTATTCGTAAGCGTTTTTTTATTTGAACTTATTTTATACTTATCGTGTATTTTATACCTTTCAAACACATTTTCATATTATGCATTTCAAGCAAGAAACATATTTAGAGATCTAAGCTGTTTAATGTACGACAAATTAAAGTGAAGATGCAGTTAATATTTTCTTATTGAATTTCTGGAAACCCAAATCAAAATCAAACGTTTATCAATTAACTTATCCAATTTTTCAATATCAATGCAATTTAATTTTCAAGCGAATAGTACTGACATCTTTTATTAAGTCGTTGGAAAGCCTCAAATTTATAGGATATTGAAGCTATGCAATCTTTTGATAAAAATAGAAATGATAATGAGTAGAATACATCAGTTGCGTAAATAATAAAAAGTTAAAAGTAAAGACTTAGTATACTTCTCAATTATTATACAATAGATATAGATTGTATCATTTCTCTGTTAAATTAATAAATGTTAATAGCATCCGAAAAATGAAGTCTAATTTGAAAAAAATGCTGAAAAATGACTTTTATTTTTAACCAGAAACTATTCTCATACAACTTTGTTATTAACAATAAAATTTCCCACAAGGAAAATTAAAGATTCCTATTCCTTTTGATTAAACTACTTGACATAGAACCCTTCATATATACCCAAGTGCATTTGTGGGCATGTTTTATACGCGCAATTTGCGGAGGAGAATCTCCTGGAATTATCTCGCCGTCGCCGTTGTTTTCCTGGAGAGTATATACGGTAACTTTATGATTCCTGCAGACTATCTGATCCTTGACGACTCGGATGCATGCAATTTTTCGCTTCTGTTTTTACGCACATTATGTATGGATCGTAACCGTTACTAACTCCGAAAAACAAATTTCAAAAAATTTCACCAATTTTAAACTGACAGATCATTAGTTGTGAATGCGAATTTTCATAGCCACTTGTGTTTTGCTTGATTTTCAACGTTTTATAACGTGAATTTAAAATTCATGATTATACGTTTAATCTTATTTAAGTAATTGACTGCATTTAGTATTATCAAGCTGCATGGAACTACCAGTAAAGAATGAATAACAATAATACAATAACCAAACTAAATAATTGGATTTTAGTTATTGCCTGACTAAATCCAGATGTTACCACTGATTCACGCACTTTATATAAACTGTTTATCAGAAATAGATCAAAGTATTTTACTTAAAGAGTCAACGATTAGATTAATAGAGACGATCGAAAGAAAACAAGCTCTTTCCCATAAGACGTGGTTGTTTTCCCGGAGAGACGAAAGGCAAAGAAAGGCGCTGTGCCAACAAACAAACCTCTCCGGACTCAAGACTTGAGATCAAAGCACACGGTTGACCAATCAATGCCGAAGTCAAATATGGGCGTCATGTAAACGCTCAGGGGCCCTTAACACCTATATCCCTTGATTTACTTATCTCTATCTCTATATGTCTCTATCCTATCACTGTATTGCTTCTAGGCATACATGATAATGACTAGTTTATAATAAGGTTCACTACTGTCAAATACTCGAATAAGATCTTCAAGAATTTTTGTACGAATATCTTAAAAACTGTTACTATCTTTAATTGCTAACAACGTTTTGTTATTTCTATAACATACCTAAATTTCTATTGAATCTCTTTATTATAAATCTTTTAATATCTGACCAAAAAAATCTCTAAATATACATTTAAAATCGGCAACCATCCGAGTCTGAAATTACGAACAGAACTTTTTTAACTTTTCTCTTCGGATTCAGAACGAGATCCATGAAATTTAGACCCAAAACCAAAAATAGCCATAATCCAGAATTAAAAACTGGCGCATCGCCAGCGAATCAGAGTGCAAGCTAAACTGCATCTCGTACAGTGTAACGAGCGCGAAACAACGTCGTGGAAAGAGCCGAGGCGACATGGAAATCCATACACTGCACACATACACACACAGATAGCAGCGCGATTGACGCTTTGTCTCGCGAGGAATTTTGCAAAGCCGCACGGTCGTCGCCGCGTGGCGGCAAAGCCGTCGAGAGAGGAGAGAGCTGGCCGTGAGCTCAAGGGCCCTGCACCTGTGTTAAATTTCTCGCGATCAAAGGGCAATCGACGGGTAAGGAAAATCGACTACGGCGCGGACGGCGACGCGGTTCGCCAAGTAAATTTTGCCAAAGGCCACCCTTTTCCTATATACCCCAACCTTTTGGCTCTCGTCGCTTCCAGGACGACCGACCTCAGTTTTTACTCTCCTTCTTGTTACGATTTGTAACGAGAATGTTGAGGCTATGCCGCCTGGGCTTTGTCGACTGGGAAATAAGGCGGAAGACAAAAAAATATACGATGGAAATTGATGAAATCCGATGAAAGCTTGTAACCGAATTGTCAATGCGATTAATTTATTGGTTCTTTTTGTTTGTTACTTTACCTGGAATAAAGCAGGAGAACGTTCCTAAAAGTAGCTTTAATTTGATTCAGCAGATTAAAGTGATTTTTAATAAAAACTTCAAGCTTAATAAATCCATTAGAGTTCGATTGAGAACAGATACGAGAATTTATATTGTTTAAGAATGTAAAAATATTTAGAATTGAATTTTTGAATAAATAAAGAGCAAATTGACATTCGACATTCAAGAATAAAGTATTTTATGGAAACTTTCAAAGTTATGAGGAAACTACGCGCTCCAACAAAAAACTATAAGCTGTCAATATTTGAATATTTAAAATCACCCGCTTGACAGGCATCGAGATTCATTAATATTTTTCTTCTTTCACAGCTTGTAGCGTTATAAAATTACACATATATAGCCGTCGATGCGACACTTTTGCAAGTCCTCGTATCCCGGGATAAAAGCCTCGTTATCGCGAGAGATCGTCGGATACATATAGAGCACGCGCGCGCGTCAGCAGACGAAAACAAAGAGAGCTATGCCGCGAGCTAAGTGCAACGTCGAAGCTAATTACGCACTGACCCTTAATAATCGAGCCTCAGTCAGTACGAGACGCACTCTCTGCATGACGATAAAGACGCATCAATTATGCGGACCTATCGAATATCGAGATGGAGAGAGAGGGAAAGAGACAGAGAGAGAGAGAGAGAGAGAGAGAGAGAGAGAGAGAGATGGTGAGGGAGGGGGGTAGAGGGGAAGGCAGGAAGAAAAAAGCAGGTCGAAACTCAAGAGGGGGAGGGAGCAATCGAGGGGGGGGGGAGGAAAAATGAATTATTAGGCCTCAGCGTTGTGGCGAAACTGTGAGCTCTAGACCGCAATCCACCGGTAATTAACGGAGCTCGGGGCCCGAAATTAAGGTCGAGCCGATAAAGTCGCGCCCCCCTACGTATATCTGCATCGTGATAGGCCTAACACTAATTAAGGAAAGAGCGATGCATCTGAATGTGAGAGGGAGTAAATATATATAGGTACGGGGGTCTATACGAAATTGATACGCGAAAATTCTGTATTCTTACCGGCTAGCATTCCAAGATTTTAGTTAATTGCAATTTTAATTACGTAGATTTTGATATACCTTTGTCAAGCTTTACTGCAATTATAAGTATTATGTTTCGAAAAAGCCCCATATATTTTGTAAAAGTGTACTCCCCACAAGATGTGGGAGTGGTGCAATTGTATCCAATCTACTCTCAGTCTGAAATGATGACTGATAACCTAAACAAGTGTAACAAAAACACTTTTGAAGTACTAGAAAGTGTAGATGAATGACAGATTCTGTACGATCTTAGTTTAATCATTTTCTTCCATAAATTTAATTTCCATCAGGATCTAACTATCGTAAATTAAAATGGAATTAGCTATTCGTATTAATTACTAACAGTTCTTAAGATATTTCATAATATTCTGCATTGAGATAGACGAGAGATAGAGAACCTTAAAGTTATAAAGTTGAGCGAGTTATCTTTGTATCTTGTTTGCGGCTATTTGCAAGATGCAAAACTTAGTCTGATTTATGATCTTTATAAGATGTCACTATATAGTTTACTGTAAATTTATCTAGGATAATAATTTTCTATTAATTATTAAAAATATCCCATACATAAGACCAGCATAAATTTAAAGTTGTCGTACATGACATTTTGTATAAAAGCTTATTATCTAGTGCTACTTTTTGAATCACGCTTATTTCTTTAAAGTATATGTACTTTCATGGTAGTGCACTAATCCTGAAATAAAAACCAGAAGTAATCACATTGCAATGTCTAGAATAATAAAAGTATGTTCAATTTTAGCTGCCAATATTTTCATGTGTTTTAATTATACCTACAATATGCAAATCTAATTTTTGACTTTTTCGAAACCAAAAATATTATTTACCTAATCTTTGTTTTAATTGTCTCTCACTTAATTAATTCAAGTAGTAATAATTAGAACGGTCAGAAATCTATTTAGAAATAGGTTTAACCAAAAATATTATCTTTAATAATTATTTAAATTAGACAATTATGTATTCATAAAGGCCAGTTGACTTGATTGATAATTTCCAAATCATTAAAAATAATTGAATCCTATTAATTGAATTTTGTAATAGACGGTTCTAGTAATAAACACATGAGCTTCAATATCTACCGTTCGCCATTAATTACCATAAACAGACTTGAGATAATATTTATAAGCAAAAACTCAATCTATACAGGTATAAAGTCGATTACGTCTGCGCTTAACTACAGAAACACTTAAGATTAAGAAATCATATTATATAATATTTAAATTTGATATAGCTGTGATAATAGCAAAGATGCCAAAATAACATTCTTGATTCCATTGAGAAATATAGCAGACTATAAACAAAATAAAAATAAATAGCATCGTTAAAAGAATAAAAAAATAACTATCAATAATTTTCATAGCTTATTTTTTTTATGTACAATAATAATAAAAGAATAAAACTCTGAGGTAAGCTTGTAAATTGTGTGCAAACGAAAATTGCTTTGACAAAATCGAGATTCTACCAAAGAACATACGTAAAAAAAGGGGAAAAAAGTAGAATTGAAGTCGCAAAAAAGAAGACACACTATGAAAAAAATTGTTGCGCAAATAGATTACTGTAATACATAGTATTATTTATACATGACATTAAGAAACAAAAGGACAAAAGAGTTGATACGCCACTGACAATGCTGTTATATTTATATATATATAAAAAGGAACAAAAAAAAGTTTAGCATACACTGCCAAATGTAATCGCACTCATACAACGCACACTCTTTGTTGCTGTTTTTCTGTTGGTGTTGTAGCTGCTGGATGGGCGACAAAAAAAAGGAGTCATACACGCAGAGAGAGAGAGAGGAAAAAATATTTTCTCTCTCCCTTGCTTATATTTTAGTTATATCATCGTCATTATTATGATTATTACTATGATTTCACATTTGGGGCAGGCGACTGTATACTCACCGACACAGGGATTGTGATTCACCATGGAGAAAATCTTTTCGCAGCGCTTCTTCCCCTCGTTGTTTGGACAAATGCAGCCGAACATCGGCGAGAGCCGCAGCTCCGTCCAGGCCGCGTGACACGCATCGCTGTGCACCGAAAACATAACGAAAAAAATGCATTATTAAAGCGTTCTTGCCTCTGTCTCTCTCTCTCTCTCTCTCTCTCGCTCTCGGCGTTCCACTTTGTTCTCTTATCCGTCGCGCACAAAAATCATTAAAGCCTATCTCTCTTTTTTTTTATAAAGTGAATAATTATGCAGAGGATTTTTCCACGATGCGTATATATATTGTCATAATTTAAATATTGCGGCATGGATGACGAATATTCAAATGGTAAAGTGGGAAAAAAAGAAGAAATGAATTTCTACACCAAACAAGAATGTTTAGTGAAAATGGCTATAGGTAACATAATATTTACTAGCTGCGATTGTAAAATTTTTTAACAGCAACATAATATGTAAAACTTACAATAAGTAAATTACAGATATCTATTTTCCATGATGAAACGAAACAAAATCATTCAACCAAAAAAATTATGATGGAAAATAGATATTTGTAATGTACTTTTTGTACGTTTTACATATTATATTGATCGAAATATACGTTCTTAAAAATTGAAAATTAACATAAATAGTATATCTATAGACATCAACGTCAGACTGCGCTTTGAATTATTCTACTAGTTTTCTATGTCTGCAGATACACCATCCCTGTTAATTTTCAATTTTTAAGAACGTATATTTCGATTTCTCCAAGGTTTATAAGGCCAATTTTTTTAAGTTTACTGTTTGACAAATGCTATACAATGGTGTAAGTCGCTAAGGTGTCGGTTTAGGTATAGAAACCTTTGTATCTCGAGAACGGCTCAATCGATTTTTTAATTTTAAAATTCATTTTATTTATTTTGTTGTTTTTTAATGGTTAGGGTATTGGAACAAATGATTAAATTTGAGAAAGCTAAGTGACAATAAATAGGCAGCGTTTTGTAATTATGACAAATACAAATTATCTTCATGTAAGGAAATTGTTCCATTTTAGATGTTAGGATGGAAGAGTTATATGAAAGATAACAAATAATATTAGATTTAGAAGATGATTATATTTCAGTCGCTTATTAATCGAATTGAAAAAACTTTAAAATATTAATCGTTACGTACAATAACAATTATATTAAAAAAGAGGCACTTTATATTTATTATTTAATTCGGGAAGTGTAGCGGACGTAGTTTCAATACAATGCATTTGAATTTAAAAAAAATATATAATTAAATCATTTTATTCATATTGCACAAAATGCATTCTACCTTGATATTCTTAACTCTGGCATTGTTTATAAAACATATAATTATGCACTTTTATTTTTAATTAAAAGCCCACATTTCAACTGACAATATGTTGCGATTACATTAAACTGTATTATTTACTGAAAAATACATTTTCAGAGAGTGCATAATAATTACGGTTTTGAAAGCGTTAAAATCAATTATAACGCTTTAAAAATAACGCCGTACGTCGAGGCGCTTTTCCAGGAAATAAAAAGACCGAATTACCCCTGGAAGAGCTAATCAGTGTATCGATTCGACAGACAAAAGATTCGCGAACTTTATTAATCTCCATCGAACTTGCCAATTAGCAAATTAATATTTCACTGATCGAATCCGACAATTGCGATTTTTCTCCCCTTTCTCACCGATAGCACTACGTAAAAATTTTGCAATTTCACTTGACGCTCGCTATGAAGAAAAAGAGAAATCGCACGGCAAGTCCAAGAGGCGCTCGCGCGGACTTAAATGCGAGTTAAGGAGGCAATTTTAAAAAAGAAATATTGAAAAAGTTTCCCTCGGAATCAATTTTACAATCAAATCGGAACTCTCTCGAATCTTCTTCTTCAGCTTCTTTCTTTTTTTTTCTCCTTTTTTCTACAGGCGGAGGGGAGGGAGTTGAAAAAAAGCAAAACGGATCGGAGCTTTCAATTTCAAAACTAATTTCATACCGTTGGAACGCACACTTTCAAAATGGTCATTAAGCAAGCCGAAAGCCGGGAGGAGCGTTGCGCGATAGGAATGAGACGGAGTAGAGAGAGAGAATAGGTAAGAAAAAGAGCCAGAGCAATGTCTGTCGGAAGTTTTTACTCTAATTAGCTATTAAGCTTAACAACGTAATGGCCGCGTGTTCCTCCTTTTAAAATACGCGCGAATCTTGCCTGTATCTAATGCACTTGAGAGAAACAAAGACGGAGAATTTACTACAGATATATGTGAGTGTGTGTATATATATATATATATGTATACAGCCTACTTTCTCTCTCTCTCTCTCTTTTTCTTTTATAGAAATGGACATTCGGGTAATCTTAAGGTCGCTGGAAGTGGAGATGAAGTTTATAGCTTGCGAACTTTTAAAACTGCAGAATATTCTGTGATCATTTACTGACGAATGTAGAAAGTTATATTTAGTGAACTGAAGTAAAGGTTCAATACTGGTTTCAATTCGTGAACATTTTTCTTTGTGTAGAGTAGGTATGGCATTCAAAATGAGTCATTTTTTCGGGTATAAAATATATTATTTCAAACTCGAAAGAACCTTAGCACATACAATTCCATTATATATTGTAATAATTGAATCATTATTGAAATGGTGCATATTAGGTATGTCATAAATATAACTTTAGTATAACAAGTGATTAAAGTTTTTATAATTAAATCGAAAACAAATTGCACAATTAAAGTATTTGATCACCGATACCTTCATTTAATCTTTTTAAGTACACAATTATTTCTAATAAAAAAAAATTCTGCACGCTTATACTTACCTAAATTTCATACTATTTTCAATCAGTTTTCAATATTTCTCCGATTGTCAAGCTAAGCGCTAATATTTGTAGTTCATAATATAATGCCCAACATACAAAATGTTAAAATATCAAAAAATGAAGGACATTAGTATGGAACTGAAACTATCCGTAAGTACACCCGTACGTATTCCTGTTAAAAATGTGTAATACCGTCGCCTCAGAGGAAAAAAATATATTTTATCTTTTCCGTTTGAAAAAAGGTATATCTCGCGAACACTTTTTTCAAATTTAATGTTTATAGCAATAACGTAAAAATTAAAATTACATATAATATAATAAATGTTAAGACTGATTGCCTTTTGTCGACTCCAATACCTTTTTCGGTATGTTGCAAGAATGATTAATCCGATCGTTAAAATACAATTCGATAAAACGAATAGAAAGATCTTCGGTATCTATATGAGACAAATTTGATTTTAGAGATACATCGAGTCGAGTTTGTCGTCCATGGAACGTATACAATTATTTATTTATTTATTAACACACTGATTTGATTGACTTTTCTGAATATTGAGAATTTTTATGAGTTTATCTAGACTCAAGGGTTTAATTTATTTTTTTTATCTTATAGTGTCAAGTTTTTTCCTAAATCTAGTTATATAAATGTATTTTCATTAATTTTTTCAAGAGCCTGAGTTAAAAAACAACAGAAAAAAATAAAATCGAAAAATTACGTTCAGCTCCGTATCACGGCTATAAAGCGATCTAGGGTCCTAAAACTTTTCACGAAAATATATTTCAATAATATTTATAAACGGTTTATTTTAAATTAGAGATTCTGGCAAATTGCAATTTTTATATGCATATTCCGCTACAGCCTTTGAAACAGAAAAACATGCTTCCAAACTGAAAATTTGAGGTACCACTTTTGGTACATAATTGCGGTACGCTCTTTTCCCACTTATACGATGATATGCATAAGAACACAAAAAAACTATACGTTAATACACACACATATGCAAATATGTATACACTTTTATAAAGCCAATAATAATCTTATAAAAATAAGAACTCGGTCCTTCAGCAAAAGGAAACACTCAATCAAGAAGCTCAAGCTCTAAAAAAACCCTTGTACTCTTATTGTCAAACGTTCACCTTTTAATAATGAAAAAACCTCCAGCTAAATCAGAAATCAGTCTGTTAATCTGAATGCCTGCTGCTCTTGTACTAGTTTCGATAATCGGGGATAAACTAGTGGACAAAAACACAGCGCACGTGATGTGAGACTTGCGTCACTGCATGAGCAAAGCGAGAATCACTGAGCAAAGAATGACCGAGTGGACTAGCAGCTCTAACTCCCTTCTCTCTCTGATACTGGTCGTGTTTGCGAGGGCTCATTTGCATCCTACGACACTTTGTGTCCACTTGTCTTTTATTTATTCAGGAGGCGCCGACCACCAAAGAGAAAAAGGAAGTTAATTTTGAATTCTTTCGTTTCTGGTTTTGCCACGGGGTTAAGTATTGTTGAGATTATATAATAGATGAAAATGTTTTAGATCAAGTAGTATATACTAATCCAGGCGGTTTCATTACAAGTGTTTATTTATGGTATAATAATATGCCATAAAAGATCGGATTTGAACTATACTTTGAAGATAGAACTTTCTCTTAATTAATGTAAAAATAAATCTTGAATATAAACTTTTAATATCAATCAATGGATTGGAAACTATTATTGATCCTGTTTTCTAGACACTTGTTCAACGTATAATAAATACATCTTCGACTCAGTGTTCTGTTTATAGATGTGAAGTTAAGAAAATTGACGCGAGACAAAAATAAAAAAGTATTGGCAATGGGGCGCGCGGCCAATCGGGCAAACGGCTAGTGAAAGTCGGACGAGCGCTTCGGGAGACATTGAAAATTTATGAAGTTGGCTTGAGCGTGCGCGTAGCAAAAAAGCGAGAGAGAGAGAGAGAGAGAGACAGACAGAGCGAGAGGAAGAGGTGTATGATAAGAAAAAAGAGAGATAAAGAAGGAAGAGAAAGAGAGAGATAGAGAGACATAGAGAGAGAGAGAGAGAGAGAGAGAGAGAGAGAGAGAGAACAGATAGACAAACAGGAGGTCAATTGGGAAGCGGCCACAGAGCGATGGCTGAATTGAAACGAATAATCGAGTAGGCATTATCGAGTTCGCCCTGGATATTTAACAAAAAACTCAGCTCATTCTTTATCTCTGGCTCTATCCCCTTTTGCGCTTCTCGCAATGTTTGGCGATGGATTCTTTTATTCGCGCTCTTCTTTATTTTTCATCGCGTAGCCGTGAATTGATTATCGCAGTGCCTTTGTCGAGGAATGTCAATCGTGGAAGTATGGGAGTGACTATAGTTGAGGAGATGCATTTCGCCGCTTATGACACGAGTGACTGTCGGTGGTGAGACTATTTTTACGTTAGTGAGATACATTGCAGACTTGTACAAAGTTATTGAAATTTTGTGTTTTGGAATTCATGAAGTTATTAACAGCCGGATTCATTTTTTTGAAGGCTAAATTTTTTTTTTATAAATTCTATAACGCATTGTACCTATAATATATTATAAAAAATGTTTTAAATAAATCTTGAAAAAATTAATTAAAACTCAGTGTCTTAACGTACTCATCTGTTTCTACTTCAGGTTCAGAATAGTCTATCTTAAATTATTTCCCTCTAAATAAGGACATTAATTTCATTATGCTGCAGTATTACTATATACCAAAATTTGGATGAAATCAGAGTGAGGATTCATTTTTTCAAAAATCACGTTTATAATAAATAAAGTATTACTTTGTCAGTAGTTTGTAATTCAGAATTAAATAATATATTTTATCATAAATATAAAGTTGGTCTCAATTATAAGTAAAATAAGTAATATAAAAAGACTTTGTATAAGTGTAACTGAATTTTATAATCCGAATATAATAACGTAGCACTTAAAAGTGGCAGTTTGAATATAATCGTACATTGTAGATTAAATAATTAGCTTATCTGGATCGAAAAGAGTTCATTTATATACTATCATTGATTTAAAAATGAGGTTAATCTGCGATAAAATTTATTTACACTATGCAGAGCAACAGAATTATCATATAAAGCGTAGATACAAGTCTAGTGTTCCAGCAGAAAAATTTCTAAAACACTGTGACTATTGATAATAAATACCTTTAATAAAATAATTAAAAGCCTTCGAGATTGTGAAAGTTAAAAATATCGTGGTGCCATATTTAAACCTAAATTAATTTTTTTGGAGTCGAAAAGTATCCTATAAATGTTCAAACATGCTTGAACTGCTTGATTACCAACAATTGCCCAATGTAGTTCGCCGTATCGGGTTGTATAAGTTCAATCGCTTTTGAACTCGAGCAGTTCAACGCTTGGATTCCGAACGCCCAAAGTCCCAATATCGAAGAACGACGAGTCGGGCATAACTATAGAAGTTTAAAACCAGTCGCTCTAATCCAATCTTAAATTTTTGTTCCTTGAAATGCACATTCTTTAACTTTTTTGACAGAAAGCATTTATTAATATCAGATAAGCAATCACAAGATGAATCTAGGTGAGCTGAATACATTTTCTTATATCTAATGAAATTTAACATCGTATCGAATCGATGTTTCTCGAAGAAGTAATTATTTTTATATATAATACAATAAAAATATCGATCTTTTTGTAAATGACAGCTGAATGGATGTCCTAACAAAACGGATTATCCTTCTTCAGATTGTATTAAAATGCACAATCACTTCTCTTTTTAACTGGATTGCATCTAAATCTAATTCATCTTCAAATAAACGAATACACTGTAACATAATTTCGAGTAACAAAATTCAACAAAGCGCATTGCAGCTGTTAACAATTCCCAAACGTCTCAATTACAATATCGGTAATTTCAAACAGCCACGAGCTCATTTCCCAATGAAAAAAAAAATGCAATGCAAACACAAAATGGCGACCGACTTCTGCAAATCCCGAGGACACGTGCGCGCGCTCGTCGGCGAACAATCTCTAAAGCAGCACATTATACGAGCAGAAAAACGATAAAGAAATAAAAAAGGGTAAGCAGCCCATAGTGGAATTCTCGAGGTACGCGCTGAAAATTCTACCGACACGCAAAGCGCGCAACGACTCGCCAGCTCTCTGTTCACATATCTTACAGCCAAACTACACGCGTGCACGCAGCTCCGGTAAATACATATCTCGGCAATTATCGGCCCCCCAGACTTTCCAGGAAATGCATTAAACTTCTCTCTCGCTCTCTCTCCCTCTCTTTATCGCGCACGCACTTTCGAATGTCACTAACTGCTATATAGGTAAAAGAAAAGACGCCGTGGCGTGACTCGCGCTAAATTACATACTGTGCGATTTTCGAGGGAAAACTGCAAAGAGAGAGAGAGAGAGAGAGAGAGGGGAGGAGAGGGGTGCCGCATATTAAATTCACCGGCGCTGAGCTACAGCCTGTTTTCCCAGGGGGAGTTGGGGGAATATCGGAAGGAAGAGAGCACGGGGGAGACGCAAAATTAAAATAATTTATTATACGTCCGTATAGCGAGGCGCCAGATTTTCGCGACCAGTGTATATAACCTCTGCGTGGCGCACGTGCGCGCGCGCTTCGGGGATATGCGACGATTCTTTTCTTTCTTTTTGTTTTCCCGTTCCCCGTTCACTCTGGTTCATGTATTTTTTTTCTAAAAAATGTTAATTCGAGAATTTCAGAGGGAGATTTTCGTACAATACGCAGGATATATGTATAGGGTGCGCTGAGTTTCCAGCTTCATGCAGATAACTACTTTTCGAATGACCGAGAAAAAGTATTTTCTTTAGGTCACATAATCAATTCCCACGTATCTAAATACTTTTATTAATATATGGTATATCCATTTTGCAAAATATACTTCTACTAATTGACGTGTAATAGTATAGGAAGATCTTTTTTGCTGCTTGAATAATGGTGACCGAACACGTATACTAATCAAGTTATTTATTGGCGGAGGCAATCTATTTTCCGCAAAAGAAGAAAAAAAAAAGAAGCGGAAAAGAAGGCTTTGCTTGAAACAAGGCGGGAAGGTGTTCGATGAAACGAATTCGGCGTTGCTCGATATGCGGAATACGTAAAACACAGAATGCATAATAGCTCGATGCTCTTGGTGTGCGCGGGGATGCATAATGCAAGCCGTCGCGCCATCTAGCGGCGAGTGGCTGAACGCGGCAACAGTTCTCGTGACTTGCTGCTGCTGCAACATTCTTTTTTCGTTTTGCGAAAATTTTTCTACAGTCTTTAATTAGTATTTGAACAATAATATCTGTTATGTTATTAACAAATGATTTTAAGAGTAAATATCGATTTTAATTTAAAGCAAATACTTATTTTGCTACTTTGTATATTGGGGAGGCAGTAGTCACTCTACTCGAGTTACTCACTTCACCGAGTAGTGCTGGTATCAGGTGAAAAAAACCGATGCCAGCAATACATTTTTTTACAATATAATTATTATAGACTGCAGTTACAGAGAAAAAACACAGTTGATGTCACTGCATATTGGAGTGACAAAATATCTCCGATGGTCGGATGGGGCAAATATCACGTAATTTTTACGTATACTGTTAAATGCGGTACAGCTCAATCGTACTCGCATGCATCTGTACGCTGGGAAAGAGGATCTTTGCAAGCGCAATCACGAGTGCCATAGTGCTGCATTTAGCTGTATACGATTTGTTTATTCGTCCATTATAGCATCGGACCATCGGAGCTGATTTTTCACCAAAATATGCTCTCACATCAACTATAATGATTCCTTTTTGTAAGAGACTACAATTATTATATTTTAATCAAATATCTTGTTCGCATTGGATCTCTTCATCTGCTCAGTGAGTAACTCGAGCTGCTGTGGCTCCTCTGAACCATAAGTATAATTTCAAAAAAGACTTATATACTGTGGATTTTATTTCATTTTTATTTACAAATAGCTTATCATGCAAAATCATGTTTCCTTTAACTATTGCAGAATTTTTTTCGTAACCTCTTTGTATTTAATGCTATTGATTTATCGGAAAAATATTAATCTACCGTTGTAAAAAATAACAAGCAATAATTTTAAAGGATTCTTAAAATGACGTTGAAAATGGTTACAAAACACATCAATATCTGCAATTAGTTCTTTTTAGGTCGAAAAAAAGCCAAGCGGTAGAAAATGCAGTAGGCGTATTTTAATAGATTTTAAAACAGTTATTACCAATCGACTATTATTGTACTATCTGTTTTTATATAATATATAAACAATACATTTGTAGTTACTTGATATAAGGTAGGAACCTGATATGAGCTTACTATTTTATCCTAGTTTATGCACGAAACGGTATAGAACCATTAGTGTATCAATTTTAACGAAGTTTTGTGGTCATTTTGGTATTTAAAGGTATTTTAAATACAGGTCCTGCGATTGCGCCAAATCTATATTTCATTTGCATCATTTTCGCTTAATGTAAATCGATTTGGTAGAAGATAAGCTCGCAGTATCGATTTTATGAATGAGCGTAAAAATAACAACAACAGATCACGGACTAAAGCAATGGGACTCGAGTATGTTCAATATGTTTGTATTTATGACATAAATGATGATGAGAAAAGTGGGTTGAATAAAATAGAACATCTTTTATTCATTTACTGTATATTATAAAACGAATTAACAAGACATTCTTTATTACATTGTTTCTATACATGACATGAATTCGAATTAAATTTTTTTTTATACTTTTCAATTGTATTATAATACTCTATTTTATAGCATTGTTTTTTTTATTATTGACACCAAAGACGGACACTTAAATCAAATGTTAAGTTCTCAAAATACAAAAAATTTAATAAGTATGGTCATGCCGAAAGCCTTCATTTTATCTTCATCACATTCTAAATTTACCTAAACAGAATGAAAACTAAATTTCCAACTTTAATTGGGCATACATCCTCGTGTAGAAATAAAGAGAGAAAATAAATAGAGATTGGCGAGATACGTGGAAAGCGCGCTCTTCCAAAAACGTTTAAATACTTCATCAAAAGTGCACGTCAGCTGCATCACCTTAACTCGGCACCCATAGCGCTTCCTAGCATCGGCGAGGCCGTTAGAAATTCTCAAAGGGGCTAGAGAGAGGCATTAATATCGCACTCGAGCCTGTCGTGCGTATCCCCGATGCGTCTTCAAGAAAATAAAGTTCACTGCTCGTCGCGCGGCGGCGGCGGCGGCGGTGAAGGTGCAAAAGTATCTTACAAAGCGACCACCACCGTGTGTTCGTCTCTGCTGCTTCATAAAAGCGATCGTCTGCATGCGACCGCCGAGGTATAAACAAAAAAAAAGCTCTCCGCGCGCGGAGTGAAGAAACGGCGACGACGCGGCAGGCAAGCAAGCGTCTGCCGGCTGAGCAGTAAAACCCATGGATATTACGAATCATGTGCGCGGGAAGATGAAAAAGGTATTGCATCGGATATGCGTAAAAGGATGGGTCGCGCAGACAGACGATTTTGAGGTTATGAAATAACTTTTTCCAGTTATAACAAAGCTACGGTGCGGTTGCCAGTATTAGTGGAAATGGACTGCGATGTTGGTAATGTTTAACGGATGCGAAAATGAAGGAGCCGCGGCGGCCTTGAGTTATTCGATTGGAAATAGAACGTTTCGGAAATTCAAATTGCTGATGCTAGAATGTAGCAACGAAGTAGTTCAGGGTTATAAGCTTTGAAATTTTATTAATTTAAACAAACGTCATTGAAGCTTTTTAACAATCGCATAACCCTTGAATATAAACTGTTTCAATTCTTTTAGAAATAAATAATAAAAGTTAAATTTACTTGAGAAAAGTTGCTGGCAATGATTAGTTAATTACTAAGCTTTTTATTAAAAAAAAAACTATTTAATTTATATTTGCGAGAAGACTTTTTCAATCGAATCACGACTCGACTAGAAAGAATTTCAAGGGAAAATTTGTCGACTCGTTATCCTTCGCTGGCCCTTTATGAAATTAAAAAAAAATTGTATTATATAATAAGGAAGTTAACACCCTTTTTAAAATAAAACAAGCGTTTAATTAGGGTGACTAGACCAATAAATGAACACGTACCAGTGAATGAACAGATACACATTTAATCAAAAAATATTAAACTGTAGCCAATTTGTTTATTCATGAAAATAATAATAATGTATTCGTTAGGGTTTTCTGAATATATAGTATATTAAATTATATAGACTTATTTTTTAATTATCATGAAAAAAAAATTGAAAATTACGTACACTCGTGTTTTGCATGAAAATCCGCCATGTCTTAGTGTGATACGCTAGCATACATAGTTACATTAACACAAATAAATTTGCAAATACATAGTTGCAAATACATATAAATAATAAACATAGGAAAAAATATAACTTCAAATTTCTTATTTTTACATAATACTTATAGAAATGTGATTTTAAATAAATATTAATAAGTTACAAAACCAAACACCA
>UELV01150821.1:0-19060 GCA_900490015.1 Megastigmus stigmatizans
ATATATATATATATATATATACATATTTTTCGACCCTTGGCCAAAGAAGAGAACAGCAGCGGCGGCCTTGCGAACAGCCTTTATGATTTTGCAATTTTTGAGAAAGTCGATGCGCGTCCGCGAGTACGTCAAAATCTTTGAAAATCGCGTACACATATATATACATGTTCGCATGGGTAAACCGTCTCTCTCTCTCTCTCTCTCTCTCTCTCTCTCTCTCTCTCTCTCTCTCGCGGGGCTTTCTCTTTAAAGAAAGCAATGCGCCTCTTTTTTCGAGCTTTACGACCTCTTTTACACACGTTTAATGTCTCGTATTGAATATTAAGAGTATCTTTATACTTGCGCATTTGGGCGTATACACGACACGCGTGTATTCCAGTAAATTGTTTGCTATATGGTGTATATATATATATATATACATTAAAAAAGAAGGCTGTGTGTAGCGAACGTGATTAACATGAGACAAAACGCTGGCGATATTTTATATATGCGACTGACCGGAATTTCAATGTCCTATAACCCATTTTTCGCGCGTTTCCTGCTGTAAAACGCGCTTTTCTTCCAAGTAAAGTCCTTAAACGATACACGCAAACTGCATAGAGTTATGATATTCGCATATAGCGGCCATGTGCGCGCTTTAAGTTTTCCATACACGGATTCGATGCTCTCGCAATAAGATACAATCGCGTTCGATTGAAATTCTATATAACAGAGCCTGTGTGGTATGTCTTTAATGAATAATCATGCAAAATCGTCTAAGCGGTAGTATACACACAACGTGTGCGCGTATTTATTATTCAAGCGACACGTATAACGTGCGTATATATCCCGAGCGAACACATTGTGTTTGTACTCCCGATAAGTTTTGTGTCTCTCGATAAAAGGCAATAAAGATATCGCGCGTGGTAAACTGCCGACGATGCGAAAAAAAAGACGTTAGGTGTACGTTTACGTCGGTTATTAAAATTTTTCAATATTACCACACGCGTACACGAGATATTATTCGTGCGATGGTATTGAAAAAATTTCAAGCACATTGTGCGTAAGAACAGCCCGCGTCGAATTTGCTCAACGTGAATTTTGATGTAATTCGGATTATGCCTTTATGCAATCCTGGCGCGCAAAATTATCGCGGCAGAGGCAATTTAGTTGCATCGACGTCGCCGCTTTGTGTGTATAATCGTGTACAGGAATTTAATATTATACACGCGGCTAAAGCGTCAAACGCTATTTCCCCGTTAAGAGGATAAAGACTCTCTATATACATTGATCTCAAGTTACCGAAATTGTCGACGTTCACCCATGCAACGTTTATTCCATTACCATCAATCGAGTTAACCGTTATAATTTTGCGAAAAAAACAACACTTTGACCGCAGGTCGAACATCGTTTCGACAATGTTTTGTCTAGTTTCCGTAAAATCGTAACATCGTTGCAGCATTCTTTTATACGTACGCTTAGCGCTGCACTGGACCAAACGCTCGTTATGACACCAATTTTCCAAGCAAACTATTCGAGTCGAGTGAGAGACGGTGCGGCTTCGTGAAGGAGAGGAAAAGAGGCAGAGAGAGAGAGAGAGAGAGAGAGAGCTGAGCAGTCGCATAAAGTGGCGCGTTACGAGGGCGGGCTCGTAAAATCTTAGCCGCGCGGTATCCTGCATTCGACCCTGGGACTTGTTTCTCTCTCTCTCTCTCTCTCTCCCATTCCTTCCATCTTCGGTGCACTCTCCTCCGCGCGGCGCAACTTCTCGTTTTCACTGCGCCCTTTCTCTCTCTCTTTCTCTGCTTCACTCGGCGAGCGATACGTCTCCCCGCCTCTCTCTTTCGTTCCTCTCTCCTCTCTCTCTCTCTCGTAATAAAACATAAACCGTAGTGGAAAGTACCGCTCGAAAGGAAGAAAAGAGGCTGGCTGGTTCTCTCTCTTTCTCTCTCTCTCTCTCCATGCTTTTGCTCGATAGAACTGCTATACGCCAGACTATACGAGCGAGAGTCCCTTGGATTTGGAAGGGATCGAAACTCGATGTGAGCGCCTCCAGAAATTCGAGCTGCTGCCGCTGCCATTCTCTTTATCTCGTCTTGCTTCTCTTTTTTGCCCTGGGATGTACATATAGCGAAGAGTTTCCCGCTCTTTTTACGCGCACTTGTCTGCAGACACGAAAATTGTGCGTGTGTGTGCGCGTGTGTGTGCCCGTCGATTCTCGAATCAAGTTTCGCGCTCGTTTTCCACTTCTCCTTTTCTCGGAGCAAAAATATATAAGAGCTGCTCCGTTCCTCTCTTCGCTGCCTTTATTCCTTATACATACATATATACAGGGAGTATAAGACGATCGCGGGCGAGTTTGCACACGCGTGGGAACGAATTTGTCGTCGATTAACGTCGACTTTGTAATGGGGCCCCGGTGCTGCTGGTGCTGCTGCTGCGCAGCTCGCGCTCTCTTATCGATCGATCTTCAATGTATATATAAGTGCAATGTATGGCTACGGCGGCGACGGCGGCGGTGGCAGCGACTTCTCCGAAAATTACGAGAGTTCGGCGCACTGCAGAGAGGGAGAGAGATTTAAGGAGTCGACGACGTGAGAAATGCCTGCAGGGGGGGGTTAAAGTGCAGAAGAGCGCGCGAGGCACTTGCAGCCAACACTTCTTCTCTCTGCAGTTCTTCCTTTTCGGGCTCGCTCGGACAATCTCGCTGTGCGATCGCGAAACAATAAAATTCGATGGTTTTCGAAGGGTTCCGGCGAGACCGGGCTATCGAAACTTACACACACATGTATATAGAACGAGTACCGGAAAATGTGTGCTGTGAAAGTTTTTGGACTCTGAGTGGAGAGAGAGAGAGAGAGAGAGAGAGAGAGAGAGAGAGAGAGAGAGAGAGAGAGAGAGAGAGAGAGAGAGAGAGAGAGATTGGGCTGTGGCTTGGAATGAAGACGAATTTTTTTTTGCTGATTACTTGCGCACCGGGACAAGGTTGTTTTTGTTACACGACGGGCAATTATCTTGTTAAAGAGCATGTTTTATACACGGTGAATCAGGTTTTCGAACGAAATACACGCGGCATAAACAAGCTCTGCAGGAAATTATGCTGCTGCGGGAGATATAAAGTAAAGAAGATGTCGTGAGCTCTTTCTTGAATTATACATTGTTCGTAAAGCCTAAAGTTGCGGCTGTAATCCGTTTACGTGAGTAATCGGAAAAGGATTTTGAATGTTCACGCGAGAGTACGGGATAAGCTATTGAGAGATGTTCGAGATTTTTATGAAGAAGCGATAAAATCGTATTTAAGACAGAGATAATCTTGGTGTTCGCTTTGAAAATATAGCTGAAAAAACTGCAGAAGTTGCATTAAATATTCATTTTAATAGTTAAATCATACGATACAATGTAACCTAAATATCTATTAAAATGCATATTTTGATGAAAAGAACTCAACTGGAGGTAGGACATATCTCTATACACAGGAAGCAATCAAAAGAAAAAAATATTTGCTTTTGTAAGCTGCATATCGAGAAAAATAACAGCGAAGTGTATGTATTCAATGCACGCGATGATACCGTATACGTATAGACGTACGGAACAAACAGATATCGTCACGAAAACTAGAACCAAGACAGCAGACCGAGGTGTTGCAATACCGAGAGTTAGGCTTTTAAAAGTTACCTCGAGTTCTTATCGAATAATTGTCTTTGTTCCATATAGCATATCAATTTATCAAACAAAATATAAAAATCTTATGAATTTATAAAGTTTTTTGGATATTATACTAATAAATACATCTATAAGATTCGCTACATCGGATACGTCGACTCGCGTAGAGTCTTGTACAGCGAGCGCATTTACGTGCGCCGGGTCCATTGACCCTACGTCTCTCTCTCTCTCTCTCTCTCTCTCTCTCTCTCTCTCTCTCTCTCTCTCATTCTCTAAAACATATATATTTACTGCCATATACCTACAGTGCACGTTCTTGTTTACACGCGAGACGCCGTATGGACTATACGCCAATTTTTCATATTCAAGCGCGGGCGTTTCTCCCTCTCCTTCCCTCTTTGTTAGCAATAAAATAATAATTAACCGATTAAATCTTCCTCTTCTCGTTCTATTCTTCCTTTTTTTTCCCTTCCTCTGAATATATATCCCGGAAAGCTGCAGTGCAGCAGCAGCAGCACCGGACGACGAAACAATCGCCATTGAGCTCGAGATTTTGCGCGCAAGTCCGTGCAGCTGTACGTACATGGTATGGGTGTGTGGATATGTTGAATTTTTTTGGACCGACGCCCAGTGCAGTGGATGGCATTAGATGAGCATCGCGGTGGAGTCGATGCACTCGCTCGAGCTCAAGAAAGGAAGAGAGAGAGAGAGAGAGAGAGCGAGAGGGGGGAAAAGTTTATACGCGCAAGTTGTGTAAGAGATTTTGCGGATTCTTTTGCTTGATTTTTTGCGCTTTGTCCTTTTCGCCGCCAGGCTACGGTCGGTCTTTTCGAAAGTAACTGCTCAAGTGGAACACACATTTTTTGCATGTATATACATGTACGAACGGATGCGGCTTCTGTTTTCGTTACGGTTTTGACGAGTTAATAGTTTTGGTTTATTCCATCGAATAAAAGTGATGTATCGGACTTTCTGTGGGTGGCTGAGAATTTCGTCGATTCTCCGATTCCTCTCGGAATCAAATTTCTCTTTACCCATAGTGAGCGGTGGAAAAATATTGTATTTCAGAAAATGTGTAAAACAATTTGGTTTTATATGAAATTTTGAAAAAAATTAGAGTTTTGCATCAAATATCAGTGGTTTTAATTTATATATCATGAATATAATGTTAGGGCCGCAGGTAAGAGATGATAAATTTAAAAAGGCCTGTTATAGCACAACACCGCATCGCACGCATATAGTTTGTCATTTAAACTCTTTGCGCCATACATTCTTACACCAGCAGAACGGTCAAATTGTCATTTGACTTACGACCACCTGACGCCAAAACCAAACTCCAAAGAAAACAATAAATTACGCTTTTTATTGCACACGGCGTTCCATTAAAAAATCCGTAGAGAGCCGCGCTACCGAAAGCCGCTGCACTCAGACTCGCACAGCCCAAATTCCCATAACGCTCGTTTACGCTCGTAAAGGCATAAAGTGTGACGCGCGCTCGCGCGCAGCCGGGTAATGAAGCCATATCCCCATAAATTTGGGCATTCGCGCGACTTCCTGCACTGCAGGCTCTCTCGAAAAGTGCGCGTACGGGGCCCACTTATTTCCAGAGTGGAAAATCGTAAAGCTAAAGGAAAAAGAAAAGAGTGCGAGCCGATGAATAGCTGCGGCGCGCATACTTCCGAATCATCGATGCAAATGCCATACGAGGTCCCCCGGCAAATCCGTTTGATATCCGCCTCTCCGCTCCCCAATAACGTCGGCTTAAAACCGTAAATTCGAAGCTTACTTTCTTTCTCTCTCTCTCTTTCTATCTCTCTGGCTTCTCGATTTTCCGAGCCTCAGCTTGCACGTACAATTCTCTATCTTCTCCCGCGTGTGGAGCGTCAAAAGCGGGCTCGACTCCCGTTGCCTCTCTTCTTTTCCGGCTCTTGGACACAAACGCCAATCTAGAGATAGAGAGAAAGAGAGAGGGAGGGAGCTACTGCAGCTGCGGGGAATCAAGAGAGAGAAAGAGAGAGAGACCCTCGCGAGAAAGCTTATTAGGAAAATAGAAATCCCTGTCCCCCTCGTACAGTCGATCTGTGTTTGTATGTGTTTGTGTGTGACTGTGTGTGTTCAAGAGACCGAGGGAATTGTTTGTGTGCGGGAGTATTAGCTAAGGCTGAGTGTGTTTGCGTGTATGCATGCGCGCGAGCGCGGGAGGAGGGAAAATCCTCGACCTTCGCATAGCTGGCGATCGTTTCCGCGTCTTTGTTGATCGAAAGAGAGAAAGAGAGAGAAAAAGAGGGGGGAGGAAGATAGAGGAGGGGCAGAGACGCGTTTTGTGTAATAGATGCGCGTCGCTGCAGGGAATTTTTTTCCTATATCCGCTTATCTTTCGATTACGTTGTTTTGAAATTTTTTGAACTTTGCTGTAGTTTAGCTCCCGATTGGGGTTCAGTTTTTTTCGACTCACTCTTATGTACGTATCTTTGTAGATGTCTTTCACTTCGACTCGGATATTTAATCGGCAATATCGATACTCCATATTATAATACTTATGTAAGCATAACCAGAATTTTTGGTTTGGCTCATTGATACTTGATTTATAATCGTATGCAGATAATTCACACTCCATTAATTTTAATGAACGGAGCTGTGGTTCGAATCAATTGAGATATTAACTTTTTAACGCTTTTTAATCACAATTCTTCCACTTGAATCATTTGTAATGTACTGCAACGATGGTATGCAAATCAAATAGTCATTCGAAACATACAAAATATTTTCATTTTATAAATTCTTCATTCTGTAGTTATTTAAAAATACTTATAAAATATTAAAATATAAAAATTATTACAATGACCACAATAATTAATTATTTTATTCATTTAGTTTTGTTTAGCTGAGGTTTTGAATGCATTGTTTGTAATTTATTGTAAAAAAAACATTGTACATTAAAAAATAGCAATGAAATTAAAAAGATTAAATTATTATTACCTCAATATTTTTAGTGATAAAATATTTAACTTTTACTTTTTCTCAATCAAAATTCAATCACTCCTTGATAAAGAAAATTTATTCACATTTATTAACTTTCAATAAATATTTAATACTCCTTTACGTGCAATTTAGTGACAGTAATTGTATTTAGTACTAGAATAAATATTCAGTCGATTCAAAATTCAGTTTAAAATAACAGACACGTTTATATTTATATAAATTTCAGTTAGCTAATAGATTTATACTGAGCATTTAGTACTTGAAAAACAAACTTATTCGATTCCAACATCAAAAACCTTTATAGACACTATTTAAACAAATACATTTACTTGTAAAACGACTAAAAATATAGCGTGTGTATTATTTAATTCTAGTTTATATTGTTCAAGGTTAAGTAACTAATCTTTAATATCATTTTCAATAGAAGAACTATCGATTTAAATGATTACGTCAGCTACTTTCAATCTTGAAATCAAAATATACTTTCATTGTACATCGTACAGTAAATTTCTAGAATGATTTATATCGAATAAAAATTTCCTAATCACCCGCGCGCATTTTTCGATCGGTATAATTTTTCGACGTCCGCCAATATATCTCATGTACAATGGACCACAGCACGCGTCAGTAGTCAAGCAAAAAAACATCCAGCAGTCATCAATGATAGTCGCTTTTAAATCGAAATAAAAAAAAACGAAGCGAGTATCGCAAGAGTCAAATGCGACACACGTCATTCTTAATCGACAATCCAATTACAATCCATGATTCACGTTCTCTCTTTGTCTCTGCCTTTATCCATCTGCCGGAAACTCATAGTCATCCCTTCAAATTTTTCGCTCGCGCATGCAACATTAGAGGTTACGTATCGATCGGAAAACACCAAAAGAAAAGTATCACGAAAAGCGTTTTGTGCATAACATATAAACGGTTCTGCGGCGTACCTGTACCAGCCGTGAGATGCTGATGAAAAAGGAAAGCGCAACAGACGATCATCGAGGATCCAGAGTATAATCGAGTCCCGCATCATACACTGCACACACCAAGTGTGCATCATCCCGAGCCTGTGTGTGCATGCGAAGTGTATAGTGTATGTGCAGCGATGAGATCGATGCGGGCTACGCGCCACTTTTCACGCAACGCCACAGACTATATAGACATACAAGCCGCTATAGGCGCGCTCGAGCACAAGTCTTTAAACGAGAGACGCTGCATGCGATTGCTATACTTTGCCTAAGTGGATCTCCGCTGCGAGGAGAGCGCGCGATTTTTTGTTAGGCTTATAAGGCGAGCGATCCGCGATGTAACGGAATATCCTCGGCGAGCGCTGGGGATCGTAAATGAGGAATATCGATGCTCCTTTTATTATGCTGGACGCGGCTAAATGATGCAGGTTTTGAAATTTTTATACGCGCGTTTTGCGCACATCGTACACGTGTGTGCACTCTTTCGATGCGCATATGAACTTGTCAATTCGAGTCGTATGTGCTTCAGTGATTGGAGAAATTCTTTAACAAATGTATCGAAATTCAAGCTTTCATCGGCATTGCGTATAGTTTTGTAAAATGTTTTGGGTCACCGATCATTTTTCCTCATGGCTGTATTTTTTGTATAGTAATCGAACACCACTATTCAGTTTGTTATATTAAATACCTGCATATGTATAATATTGGGACAATTTTCCTTTTAACTTTAAATCAATTTTTGCGTATACTCGCATTGTAGCAAATTGAAAAAATAAAAGCTATTATATCGTGTAAGGGTGTATGAAATAAATTTTTATATCAATTATTTTGACAACAAACGTGAAGTAGGTATGTTCAATATGAGCGGGTATTAAAAAAAAAGTTTAAAGGTTCACTCAACAGTTGCAATATTTTCAGAATTTATTGTCAGGATGTAAAAATAAAAAACTGTATATCTTTATCGCTCTTTTCCAACTCTTCATTCGACATCAGAATTCGATACATTCTCGAAAAGCACGTCACAGTACATCAAACAGTTCTTATACAACTCTAATTACTTGAAAAAAAAGAACCTGCGCTCAATTCCATTCAAACATCAGTCATTTAACCAAATGCACGTACACCTTTCCATCTGTATACATCCTCCTAAAGCACATCCATATAAACGCACGTCCTTTAAATTTTACACTGCCGCAGGAGACAGCATAGTATACAACGATTTCGCACAGCCCTACATTATACATAACACAGCAGCAGCAGCAGCAGCAGCAGCAGAGAGAAGAGCGAAAACCGAGAGAGTCGCGAATTTTGGGTGATGGGCGCGTACCTCGTCGTCGCCGCCGCCGCCGCGTGCGCTTGCGTGGTCGACCTTGAAAAGCAGACGACACGTCTGCCTTTGGTCGATCGCACGCGCCGCCCAGCCCCAGGAGCGGCCAGACTCCCCCTACCCCCTCCATATACCGATCGCGCGAGACATAAAAGACCCCGTCGGTACAATACATACACACGCACGCGAATATAACGCAACCGCTATATACATACGTCTGTACCTGTGCATACGCAATAAAAAAAAAGGAGTTTTCAAGAGCACTTTGTGGCGGATACGTGTGTATATTCCATGTTGTTTTTTTTTTATTCCGCTGTATATATGCGTATACAGCAGCAGCAGCGCGTCCCTCGCTTGTTTTTACGCTTGGATTATGACGCGATGCTATCCTGAGAACGAGCTTTTTTTCGTTCGGCTTGTTTTATGCCCGTGTGATGTGTTGGCTTTTTTTTCGACGTATATCCCCTATCCTTTGCCCCAGTTGGATAATCTTGATCTAAAAAAAAAATTAAAGTTCCAAACAGCGTTTATATAATTATTATGCTTGCAACGTCAACATTACATATGCCAGTATCTGCTAATAAAGAGTAGTTTTTGAAATCGGATGAGATAAAAAGATTGTACTATTTCAAAGTGTTTATTTTTATAGTTTTTTAGAACAACTAATATAGTGCGGTATATTAAACATCTTTACGTAATGTGTGATTGGGTATTTATCGTTTTTAATATTGTGTTTTTTTTTAAAATTGATTCTAAGCAGCTACTAGGATCGGAGCTGGTAGGTTCATCAGGTATAAGGTTCATGTGTACACACATATATATACACAGGCGTGTGCTATGTATGCGAGGCGTCGCGATAGGAGTAAGAGTATAAAGGGAGGTACTATTGACTCGTGACTCGGGTGTAGTGCCGGATATTTGAAGCATGTGTCGTTCGGTTGGTTATTATTTGTTTTAAAGTTCCTGAAAATTGCTGCCGTCAAAATGCTTTGTCGACTGCAGACGCATTGTTGCTGTAATTTAATTAACCATTTTTCGTATACATAGAAAAGGGATAGGGACTCTTTCATTGTGGTTGAAAAATTGCGGTTCCATTCATAAAATAGATTACATTACTATTCAATTGTTTCATTATCAAACTCATTACTCTTACTATTTTTATATATTAAATTGCCTATCTACAGTAAGTTCTTTCTTGTATCTAACTTTTACCTTTTATCGAAACATTATACACAGGTACTTATCTCACCTTATAAACGTTCTATTAAAAAAAAATCAAATTAATAGAATACAATGAGATGGACGATCGACCAAATCGAATTGCCCATTTTTCTCGTAACTCGGTACCAGCTCCGAAACATATCGCGAGCCAATGATAAATTTTTAACCAGCAGCTCCTTCTCGGCACAGCTCAGAACAATGCATGCAAAGTCCATTAGTTCGGCGCGACTTTTTGTACTCGCAGCTCGCGAAGCAGCATATAGCCCGTATATAGCCGCGCCCTAAAATCAGCAATTTAAACAGTTCGATAAGATCCAGGCATGGCGGCAGCAGCTGTAGCAGCCGAATCAAACAGAAATGTTCTCTCTCTCTCTCTCTCTTTCTCTATTTCTATTCAAACACACGGCGGCTCAACTCCCCTCATTGAACCGCGCGCTGCACGCAGACTCGCGCGCGGCAAAACAAACTCTGCAGAAACCAGCGAACTGCACAATGCCGAGTCTTGCACTGCAAAAGTCAACAGACTCGAGCCGAGAAACGCTCGTCAATGGAATTCCCTCTATATACGCTATGTTCCCTCATTAACCAAAAAAGAGAGGGAGAGAGAGAGAGAGAGAGAGAGAAGTCGGCATAGAGGAAGCCACGGCGGCGGCGAAATAAAAGTTCGCGGTAAGCGCGAGAGTTACAGCAGCGGCGCGGCACGACTCAAGACCGGAAGCTCTCCCGGTCTCCCATAATTCGCGATTTCCTCGAGCTGCTGCATGGCAGCGTATAACCGCGAACCTAACGTCCTGCAAGCTCTCGTCAAAGACCATCGCATGACGCGCGCGGGACGCACATCTCAAATTATACCTCATTAAAATCGCGCTCTCGCTCAAGCCCTGATATGCGTGCACTCGTGCCGCAGTGTAAATTACTCCATACATATATAGGCGGCTGTAAAAGGCAAAAATGGCGGTTCGTGCGGTGTGCGTGCGACCTTGAAGGTGCAGCGCGTTAATAAAAGTGGCGTATCGTGCGCTTGCAGAGAGCTAGCTCTCGATATGCAGATAAGAGTGAAAACCGTTTTGCCCTTACGGCGTTGTGTAGTACAACGGCATATCGCGAACGGCTGTGAGATATCTTTATGGAGTCACGCTCTCGCGCGATATTTTTATTTCCCATCTCGCCGAGCGTTCATTTCCATTTTTTTTTTTACTTTATGCTCGATAATTTCGTTACGGTTTTTCGCTGATTTATATACGCTACACTTGCTTGCCCCGCGCGTCCTTATCGCGAGCTTACGGGATTGAAACGTATAATAATGAGGCAAGCGCGCGTCGAAATTGCGTGCAGCGTAGAGATATTTTGCGTCGTCGTTCGTTGTGATCTTTTACACTGATTTGCAAATGTATAATTAATTATTGAAGGATAGCTATTTGCTGGTATATATAATAAAAAGATTTTCTATATAGCTGTATTTTAAATAAAAGAAACTATATAGTATGAAAAGTCGTGGAAAGAAAACCTGCAGAATACGACACACAAGCTCCTAAGGCTTTCGCTTTCCATTTCCCGAACAAATCCTTCGATCTTATCCAAAAGCTATGAACAATGAGCCCGCAATCGTTCCGGGCGCTTACCCAATATATATGTTTACGTGTATTATATATAAAACACGCATAAACTCAAAAAAGTCATTCACGCTAAAACGTCGCGCACAATTTCAGACTGCAGGGATTCGGTACTCGGTGACGCTCGAATACGAGTGCGCGTTCGCGCAAATGTAAAATTCGAAAAATCGAGTCACGTCGTTTCTGTGCGCTCAGCACACACTACCTCAAAGAACTTAATATATAAATCTTGCTCGCGTTTCCCCCTTGACGCCTTGACTATATACACACGCCATATACATATACGCTCGCGCACGGTGCGCTTGCCAAAACGGAAGCGCGAAACAAAGCAAAAAGCCCTTAATTAACGGTGGATTTTTTTCTCTCTTCTCTCGTCTCTCTCTTTCTCTCTAGCTCTTGCAGCCTTGCGCCAGGTGGTGTGGCGAGTGTGTGGAAGAACGTTGCCGCGAGGGTAACCGGAGAGCAGAGGGTAGAGACGGCTGCGATACCCGAAACGATGCAGGCGCCTGTTTACTTTCGCTTTATATACGTGCGGAGTCCTGACGTGCAAGCTGGAAAAAATGAAGGAAAAAAGAGGAGAGAGAGAGAGAGCTGGAGTAAATGGGACAACGCGGTGACTGGAGAGCGTCTGCAGCGTTCACCCTGTATATAGTGCAGGCGAGACAAAAGAAAGAGAAAAGGAGAGAGAACTGACTAAGCAGAGTTTTCGATCGAACTGCATTCAGGGCGTTCCAATAATTTTGCCTCTTTTGTAACCGCTCTTAACTCTTTTTTGGTTCGGCGATCCTGGTTATGCGAGAGAGGAGAGTAATTTTCTGGAAATTTAGTATATTAGCTTATACGCGGCTTGCGCGAGAGTCGAGGGACGAGACAGGTGAGCTGCTGCGCGACTCGTCGACGCGATAAGATCTTCTTCGTCGGCGATTTACTGCAAAAGCCGATGCACCTTCCCCAATCAGCCTTTTCATCGGCAGCTCTATTTTACGGCACATCTGCCAATTTCTCGGGATCGTCATTAATGCAATTAAATTTTTCGGCCGATGGTCTCTGGGATTCTCAAAAGAAAAAAAAAAGTCAATTAACATCTTTCAAGTTTGCACGCGCGTAAAGTGCAGGAGTGACTGCCGCCGCGTAAATCTACACAAGGAACGCAACAACAGCGCCTCTCTCTCTCTCTCCCTTTTTTCTCAATATAATAAATTGAAAAATAATTTAGCCAGAAGAATTGCGGAGAGGTCCGCGTGTGTATATAAAAAGGCGTTGCACTTTACGATTACCGCGGCCATAAAAATTCTCACGCATCCTGCAAAGCTGCATCGACAAAAAGCTGTAAATTTTTGGCCGCGATCTCCTCGCGCATGAAACGAGATAGAGGGGAAGCCCTCTCTGCCGATTAATTATTATTTCGTGCACCGTTACGCGCGTGCGCCGCGCAAAAAGTCGTAAGGCAATTAGTGACCGAAAATGGCTTCGGGGCCGAACAAAAAGAAGAAGCGAAAGATCGACGCGCATCGGCGGGTGTGTGCACGTAGAATTGGGCGCCATCGGGGCGACATTATTTGCGCATCCGACTTTCCCCTTGAGCCTGCTGTTGCTGCTGCTCCTGCTGCACTGTCCTCCTCCTCGCGTATCCCGGAAATCGTTTCGAACTCCCTCTCACTCTGCGTGTGCATAGCGTCTCCTCTTTCACTGGGCCCTTCTTCTTCCTCCTTCTCCCGCCTGCCTCCTCCTTCCTTTTTTCCTTCGCCGCCGTCGTTCATGTACATTCGCGAAGCGCATACCGTGAACTGACAGCAGCTGAATGTCGGGGAATTTCCTCGCGCGGAGCGCAAAAAGCCACTTGCCTCGTGCCATAAACGTCGTGTCTTCCTACAGTCGTGCCTTTTTTTTCTCTCCTTTTCCTCCTCCTTCCCTCTCTCTCTCTCTCTCTCTCTCTCTCTTTTTGCTCTCTTCCCTCTTGCTCCTTTTCTTGCGGCGCGCGCGTGAACCCGAAGATGCGTGCGCGCGCCTGTCCTTCTCCGGCGGTTTCTGCAGCTGCGAAATGAAGTGTACGAGTTATACGGATAGTCAGAGAGTGAGAGAGAAGGAGAAAAACATTCCCTCGGACGTATAAACATAAACCTGTGCGGTTTAGAAGCGCTGAATGTTTTATTTTCTTCTCGTGTACGTGCGTTATTACTATTGTGCTGCATAATATGTTTGTATCCTGAATGCGATTGCGGCGGTCTCTTTTTTTTGTTCCGTCATTGCGTTGCGTAATCGATTCCATGGCTGTTTGCGTAGTCAATTAGGTTTTTTTTCTGCCACTGTACGATAATTGACTTTGTTGGTTAATGGTCTAGCTCGCTTTTTTTCCAACTAGCAGGAAGAGTAAACAATTACTTCTTTTATTGTTTTCTAATTTGGCGAGAGATTAGATTTTTATTGGGTAACTACGTGAATCAGGCTATTTTTAAATTAAATTGTTTTCTCAATATGTTTATTTATACTCGCGAGACTTTAAAAAGCTTTATTAACTATTATACATTACGATCGTTGTATAACTTTTCTCATGTACAATTTGATTAATCACGAATGAAAAACGTTGTATTATATTTTGACACAGAGAAACAAAAATGGCAATCAAACTCCACAAATTAGCTTTTGGTAGGTGATTCAATTTCCGGGAAAGACTATTAAGCACAATTAGCACATGTCCGTCTCTATAAAGTTTAGCTGACGAGCAGTAAATTATGCAGACTCACCCGTTCAAATATCTTGTAACCAAGTTCGGTAAGGTAAACCCATGCTATTATGTTATTCGTGCCCGGCTGCGCATCAAGTCAATTTAAGCTTAATCAAGCCAAACTATGAACTTGAAATTTATTTATATCATCGTGACTAATTTTCAAGAGCACGTTGTATATCATTTGAAATTGCAGAGATGTTTTTTAGAATAAATGTATATTTATGAAGAATGTGACTTAACTTTGAATCTAGTTTTAGAAATAAATTCGAGTAAAATAAAAAAAAAACGTGCAGATTTAGTAAAATATAGTACATGAATATTTACAAGTTTTGTTTTACAATTGCAAAAAAATGAAATTGCATTTGAATTTTTAGCTCAATGCTAAATGAATGATAAAAAGGATGCAAAGAACAGACATTTAAATTTCGTTTTTATCACTCTGTGGTTTTTCTTGGTTCATTGTCAGCAAGTGATGTTTTAACGTTTTTAGAAACACAAAACCTTGCATAATTGATTTTGTCACGTCACCGGTGGACGCTGCTAAATATAACCAGCCACGATATTCGAATGCATAACTTTTTACCCCAAAGTATACATTTTTACTGCATACGAGAAATTTCAACAGAAAACAGCTCATTAATTAACGAAGACCATGTAGAATTAAAGTAAAACCATTTTACTCGCGTCCCGCCGAGAAAAGAGTAAGCGAGCCGTTAATCACCGGTGTACCAAACTCGAGCTTCATTCCAAGCGTATAATACAAAAGCAACGAGAGAGAAAAATCGCTACTTTATTCCCTCGAAAGCTTCACATCCATAAATACCCACCGCTACAAGCGGGACGCGTGTGTTTTTCATTAGCCTCCTTCCCCCCCGGGGCGGCCATGGGCAGTCCATACTGGCATGTCGCATGGCTTCCCTTATCAGAGCTCGTCCAAAAGTGTTCAACACAACACTTATATATATGTATACACTAGCCAGAGTCGCTGTGCAACATACCCACTCTCTCCTCTCTGTCATCGAATTTTCCCGGATCGGTGCGTCAGCGTGACGGACGATTAGCTTCTGCGGTCGACGGAATTACGCCGGCGTTCATAATGCGCGCAAACTCTCTCTCTCTTTCTCGGCCGACCCTCTTGTCGATTACAACGTGACACCGCCAGCAACTCCTTGCGCGACCAAAGCACCCAGGCTTGTATATTATATACTTACGTATGTGTTTATGTGTGTGGAGGTCTGCGAGCCTATATGTGTGTGTGTGTTGGGAGCATTGTTCTTTGTTGGCGAGCGCTGGTTTGTGTATTATATGGGCGGAGAGAGAGAGAGGGAGAGATCGGAAGAGAGGCCCGCAGCCACGCGGTTAAAAGCACTCGCTGAGTATTTCGCTGAAAGCTTTTTCGGGAAATGAATTTTCGGGGGGTGGGGCGCGCGAATTGTTGCCGTATTTTTCCCCGATTGCCTTCTACGCGTCCTTTGTTTTTCGCTTTCCGTTTTTCGTTTCTTTTTTTTTTTTTTTTTCAAAATGTAGCGCGTATACCTGCAGGCTCGCGTCATCTGATGCCGGATGATGAAAGCAAGGTAAGCGAGAGAGAGAGAGAGAGAAGGAGAGGGAGAGAGTGATTTGTTGACTTGGAAGTTTAACAGTTGATTTACCGCGTCAAAGCAGCAGCGCATTTCGAACACCCCATAAAAAGAATAATTTTCCAATAAAAATAAATCTCTGTCGCGGTGCGCGAAATTTTAATTTCCATTTTAATGAATTTGCCGGCGCTGCTGCTACTGCTGCACCGTGAGGGTATGTGTCTCAGCCAATTCTGTCGAGTGTCTCCCGCGCCTGTACGCAGACTGAAAAAAAAAAAACACGCAAAGTGAAATTTTACCTCGCACGTATTGTCAAGAGATAATAGCGAAAACGCTTACGAGTTTCTAAATCACTTGTGGAAAGTGATAATATTTTTCTTTTCTTTTAAAGCCGTACATATATATTTGACGCGACTGTACCTGGGCTACGCTGTAAAGCAATTTTGTGCGGTGTGGTTTCTGAGAAAAATGGTATTATTTCGAAAAACGCGTGTGGGAATTCTGTGGCTGGAACGATGGATGGTGTGAAAATGGATCAAAAAGGAGTAATGAGAGTCTGGCCGGGAGAATGCAGTTGAAGCAAGTGTTGTGCAGCTGTGACAAGTTCGCAAAAAAGCGTTTCTACTGACCTACTTTACTTTTTTTTTTAACATTAGAGCCGCGTTGTAGCCATGCCTTGATACTTTATTATCGTTTAAAAAGTGCATTCGCGGATCTTTAATCATCTATACTGTAAACTTGGAAAGAAATAGATATTATGAAGTTCAATCGAAAGACATCTTCAAAAATATATTTTAAACAAGGAATCTCCAAAAGTTATCTCCGTGCTATTTGCCTCTTTTTATGGTTTTTATTATGTTACAAGTTCCAATTATACTGAGTGGCTCTCAAATTTTGAGGTTATGGGCTATTGCTTGGTCAGCTATAGGTATAGGTATCTATGGCATGACCATTTTTATAAAAGTGTAAAGTTTATATGGCTTGAAAAGCTTTTCGTAAATGATGTTTTGATCTCCTAATTTATACCAAATTTAACCGACTTTAAATTCAATTCTTTATGTTTATATTACTTTAACAGAATCTATATATATATATAGTGTTAAGAACGAATTCTTTTTAAAATTCTAATATGAACGTATGTTACAAATATACTTTTCCTTAATGTTGCAGGTGAGTGTACAGGCAAAAAGATCATTCTTCTAAAATTTCTTCGTCACGCGTAAGTCAATAAATACAAACTACGCCGTTTAACACTACGCGTTTTTTTATATGTACCATCTAGAATACACTATACATCCATTGCATAAAAGCAAAAGCGAGAGATTCAGCCAATTAAGCTTGGCAGAGATGAGTCTCACACCTCGTCACACAATATCTCTGCGCGCCGGGAATAAAGCGCGCAACGTCAGCCCCGGCAAATTCAGCCTAATAATAAGTATCAGAGCGAAAATCGCAAGAGGCAAAGCGAGCGTGTATCAAACCACCTCCTCCTCAAAAAGATCCCCGACACAATGGATGCGCGACAAAGACACGAAGAGAGAGAGCGAGAGAGAGAGAGAGAGAGAGAGAGAGAGAGAGAGGAAATCTTCCACTCCAATATGTCGTCCGCTCTCGGTGCCCGCCGCCGCCGCCGCCTTTCGTCGTCTCGTCGTCGCGCTCTTCTGCCTTTGATGTAATGACGCGTGCGAGGCGCGCAGAGCCGCAACACAGCAGTAACAGCAGCCTGTCTTTGACGCAACTCTCGCAGGCTCGCTTTTCTTCCTCCTGCTCCGAGATGCCGTACCCATACACACACACGCACACACACACACACACACACACACACATACTATATATACATATACGCGCCTTGCGGGAATGAATGGGTGATATATAATATAGGAGAGGGCGAAAGCTGTCGCTGTCGCTTCTTCGGCTCCTGAGCCTCTTTTAATTTGAAAACGCGCAGAGTTCCCCTCTCGACGTTTTTTCCTCCTCTGAAAAAGAAGAGAGGAGAGACAGAAGCAGCGCAGTATAGCAGCAGCAGCAGCAGCAGCAGCTATAGCAAGCCTTGACATTTTCATAAGGGCTTTTTCTTCCACTGATGTCCGATGTAGCGCAGAGTATCTCGTCTCCTTCGCCTCTATGTATTTTCGCCCTTCAATACACTTTCGCTTTTTCTCGCTCATGTGTTTTATACCTATATATGTATACAAGCAGATACTTTTTCTGAACTTGACATGCAGCGTCTCTGTACAATCCTTGACGCACTTTTCAATTTTCAGAATCTCCTCTCGTTGTTTCCGTCGAAACTTTGCGTTCGCTTTGATAATTACTCGGTCTCTTGCAGCCGAACACGCACAGCTGCCTTTGGAAAAGGGGATATTGTTCGTAAAGTAGGCGCGGAGAGAGAAGGTTATAAGAGCTGCACCGAACGGTTCGTAAATTGCTAGGTGACAAAACAATGCTCTCTCGCTCTCATTCGCGTGTGTAAGTAGAGTCACGCGTTGTCAAGCGCGCGAGCATTACGTTTTATATATATAGGGAACAGTTAGAATTGATGACCGCGAGATCAAAGCTGTACGTTTAATCTGCAACTCTAAAACTGAGTCGTACACAACAATGCACCGATAATATGATTTACAAAAATTTCGACGATGCGCTGCATATTCGTGCGACGATGTCGTCTCTCGGTCGTCGATTAAATGGAGCCCCAAACGATCGTATATATATAAAAAAGTATATATATATATTAGCTGGGCACTCGCGCGCGCATCTAAATAGCAGCTTGTTATCTGCGATGTTCAATCCCTCGCGCTACGCGCCATATGGCATCGATCACACATCCTGTTGACACGTGACGTCGCACACAACGCGCGCCCGCGTCAGACTTTTAAACATTACCCTTCCTGAAACTTACAAGAGACCTGCGCGCGTAAGTCTAAACCCCTCCGGCTTTGAACACGTTAGTCATGAAATGCATATGTCCTCGTGGCAATATAGCCACCGCGCGCATATATATATAT